>VWYP01001613.1:14209-25222 GCA_013400435.1 Pycnonotus jocosus | reverse complement strand
CAGGACATTCTGTGATTCTCTGATTGGAAAAGACAAGCAGCCTCAGCCTGTGCTGGCTGTGCCCTGGAGCGGTCACAAGGTGGAGTTATAGCTTATACCAGAGCTTCACTGAGGTCTAACTGGAGAGGAGAATTAAGAGGAATAACAGGTCCATTTCCAATGGGATTTATAAAACATGGAGAAAAGAGTGCCCTCTCTAATTTGGACCAAACTGTGTTCCTCAGATCCTTCAGTATGACATGTGGAATGTCACCCCCTCTGACCTTTGGGACTGGAAGGCTTTGAAGGAGAAGATTGCCAAGTGAGTAGCCCTGCATGGTTTGTAGTAGATGTCAGATAAAACCCAGACTGGGCTGGGTGGGGGGGACCCCAAAACCCATCCAGTGCCACCTCCTGCCATGGGCAGGGACACCTTCCACTATCTCAGCGTGCTCCAAGCCCCATCCAGCCTGGCTTTGGATATGAATTTGATATGTTCTGTCTACTGAGAACTAAAGGCAGGGTCCAAGTGTGAAAACAGCCCTATGTGCTCCACCCACCCCAGCAGATCTTTCCTCTAAGCTGTTTTTTGGTGGCTTTCTTTCGCTTTTGTCCTACCAAGGCTGAGGAGCCCACCCTCACTGCTCTGCTTTAGCTGAGCTCTAATCCAATTTTGGATGCATCCAGGAGGAGGATTTGTGTTCCCATTAAACAAATGTAGTGAAGAGTGAGCCATGAGCTGGCCTTGGGGGCTCTTCCCTGCTGCCAGGAACATCCTGAAGACAGGAATCACTGAAGTGAGAGGTGCCTGTCATGGACTAATTCTGTCTCTTTGGCTCTAATTTTTACATGTGGTAAATCTGTCCCTGTCCTGTGTGTGGAGAGGTTTCAGCCTCTTTGTGGGCTGCTGGTTCAGTTCTGCCTCAGGGCTGTGGATTGTGCAGTGCCTGGTCTTCCCTGCACTCCATCCTGTGAATCATTTGGGAAAGCTTCTACTGAGAGAGGAGAATAGCAAATTCCCTAATTCCACCTGACCCACAGTTCAGTGGTGCTTCCCTTTTCCCTGTGAGCCATGTGAGGCTTTGCAGGTTACCCTGGATTCCCCAGTCCCTGCTGTTCCTGGCTCTTTCCTGTGCTGTCTCTCTTGGCTGCAGCTCCCTAACTTTGCCTGTTGTCCCCAGATATGGTGTCAGGAACAGCCTCCTCATCTCCCCCATGCCCACAGCCTCCACTGCCCAGATCCTGGGCAACAACGAGTCCATCGAGCCCTACACCAGCAACATCTACACACGCAGGGTGCTCTCAGGGGAGTTCCAGGTGAGCTCTGGGGAAGAGCTTTGCTCTTTCCTGATGTTTTATGGCTGAGGAAGGCAAGGGGAGGCCTCACACCAGGGGGCTCAGTTCAGCTGGATCTTTGTGTCCAAGCATCAAAGGGCGCTGGGTGCTGCAGGAGTGCAGCTCTGTGTGTTCCATGGAATAGGTGAAATTATAAACAGATGCTGCTTTTGTCTGGGAAAAACCTCAGTGGGGCCTCAGGGTGGGCTGCAGGAATAACTGCTGAGAGGGGTTGGTGATGGGATGGAAGGGAAGTGGGAAGAGTAGCTGAGAGCAATCCTGAGAACGAGCTGTGAAGCACTCAGGGGTCTGAAGGGACCATGGAAGAGCTCCACGGGCTCAGAGGGGTCTGTTAGGAAAGGGAGTGAAACAAGCTCTGGAGACAAGGGGAGGCTGTCCCTGTGTGGGATGTGTGTCCATCCCCTCTGGAGTGTCTCAGGGCTCTCCATTCCCTGGCTGCAGCATCACCCCAGGCAGGAGGGGAGGTGGAACAGGAGGATCTTTGCCTTTCTGACATCAGTCCTGGTTGTTTACACCCTTCTTTAGGAACTCAGGTTGTGGCCAGTGGCCCTGCTACAGCAAGATCTCTTTTCCCATCTTCTGGAGTTCCTCATGCAGGGCAGTTCCATACAGCCCCCTTTCTAATTTGGCATGTCCAGCAGAATCCCAGAATGGTTTGGAGGGACCTTAAATGAATTTCCAGCCCCTGCCATGGGCATGGACACCTCCCACTGTCCCAGGCTGCTCCAAGCCCTGTCCAGCCTGGGACACTCCCAGGGGTGACAGTCTGTCAGGAATGTTCAGGATCTTGTTCAACCCTTTAAAAACCTTTGTGTCCTGCCCCTGCCAGGTTGTGAATCCCCACTTGCTGAAGGATCTCACAGAGAGGGGCCTGTGGAACGAGGAGATGAAGAACCAGATCATCGCCCACAACGGCTCCATCCAGGTACAGGGGCAGCAGGGCAGGGATTCCTGCCAGGCACATCTGCTCCTTCCGGATCCCCACTTCTCAGGAAGATGATGAAGGGGTGCTTTCCTAGCAGGGAGTATCATGGAGTGTCCTGAACTGGAATAAACCCACAGGGATCATGGGTCCAGCTCCTGGCCCTGCCCAGAGCCCCCAGCAATCCCAGCCTGGGCATCCCTGGCAGCGCTGTCCAAAGGCTCCTGGAGCTCTGGCAGCCTCGGGGCTGTGCCCATTCCCTGGGGAGCCTGGGCAGTGCCAGCACCCTCTGGGGGGAGAACCTTGCCCTGCTCTCCAGCCTATCCTCAAGTGACTGCTATGGGGAAGCTGAGGGTGTTTGCAGGTGGGCTTGGTGCCTGCAGACACAGGATGTCCACAGGAGGCCACCAGGTTATCAGAGGGATGAGGCACCTGTCCTGCAAGGAAAGACTGGGAGGATTGGGATTGTTCAGCCTGGAGAAGAGAAGGCTCCAGGGTGACCTAATTGTGGCCTTCCAGGACCTAAAGGAGCCAACAGGGAACATAGAGAGAGACAAATGCCAAGGGCTGGAGGGACAGGACCCAGGGAATGGCTTCCAGTGCCAGAGGGCAGGGCTGGATGGGATCTTGGGAATCAGGAATTGTTCCCTGGCAGGGTGGGCAGGCCCTGGCACAGGGTGCCCAGAGCAGCTGTGGCTGCCCCTGGATCCCTGGCAGTGCCCAAGGCCAGGCTGGACACTGGAGCTTGGAGCAGCCTGGGACAGGGGAAGGTGGCCCTGCCCATGAAGTGAGTTTTGAGGTCCCTCCCAACCCAGACCGTTCTGGGACTGTGTGTTTGGATTCAGGGATAGAGCTCAGCTGTAGAGGCCTCAGTTCCAGTCAGGACTGAAGAATCATTGAAGAATTCCATGTTATAAATAGGGATATCTAGGCACTCAGTGCTTTCCACACTGGAAAACTCCTGTTCCTTCCAGAACATCCCTGAGATCCCTGATGACCTGAAGCAGCTCTACAAAACCGTGTGGGAGATCTCCCAAAAAACCATCCTGAAGATGGCTGCAGACAGAGGGGCCTTCATTGACCAGAGCCAGTCCCTGAACATCCACATTGCTGAGCCCAACTACGGCAAGCTCACCAGCATGCACTTCTATGGCTGGAAACAGGTACAGGGGGGCTGCTTCCACTCACAGGGGGCTTCACCTGGGGCTGGGGGCCTGCACCTGGGGCTGGGGGGGGCCTGCACCTGGGGCTGGGGGGCATCACCTGGGCCTGGGGGGCCTGCACCTGGGGGTTCTTCCCCACAAACAGGGCATTAACTGAGGCTGGGGCCTTGTTCCCAAAACCAGGGGCATTACCTGGGATTGGAGGCCTGTTCCCAACAAATAGGAGCAGTACTTGGGACTTGGAGGGCTTGTTCCCAAAACACAAGAGCTGTCCCTGGGACTGAGGGGAGCTTGTTCCCAAAACACAAGACTGGGGGCTTGTTCCCAGCAAATGGAGCCTGCTAGTTTTGGCACACAGGGCCTGACAGGTTCTGGCACAGCAAGCTGATGTCAGCTCTTGGGGCAGGGCAGAGGGCTGTTCCCTCCCAAGAATGCTGCTTTCCCCTGGGCTGTGTGCGGGGCTGTGGTGCCTGCAGTGCTGGCAGTGCTGGGCAGCCCTGAGGCTCGGTGTGTCCCCAGGGCCTCAAGACTGGCATGTACTACCTGAGGACAAAGCCAGCTGCCAACCCCATCCAGTTCACCCTCAACAAGGAGAAGCTGCGGGAGCGTGAGAAGGCGTCCAGGGAGGAGGAGGAGAAGGAGAGGAACAAGGCAGCCATGGTGTGCTCCCTGGAGAACAGGGAGGAGTGCCTGATGTGCGGCTCCTAAGGGATGGCGCACTGCTCCAGCAGAGCCATTCCAGCTGCCTGGAGCTGCTGGGACAGGAGCATCTGCAGCAACGTGAGGATGCCGAGGGCTGGGGCTGGGAGGGGGGTGGTGGAGCTTCCCCATCCACCGGGATGGGCACGTGGATGA
This sequence comes from Pycnonotus jocosus, assembly GCA_013400435.1. Classification (NCBI taxonomy): domain Eukaryota; kingdom Metazoa; phylum Chordata; class Aves; order Passeriformes; family Pycnonotidae; genus Pycnonotus; species Pycnonotus jocosus. The sequence goes on along the minus strand of VWYP01001613.1, from coordinate 20,947 downwards.
GGTGAGCATTGCTTTAGTAGCTGGGCTTCCCAGGCATTTCAGTGCTCTGGTGTGGCCTTCCATGGAACCCTGCAGGTGGGGCTGGGACAGGGAGGTGATGGTGGCACTCACAGGTCTGTCCTTGCAGTCCAGATTGTGCCTTGCAGTCGTCAGACTGTTCCTCGTGTCCCAGAGGGAGCAGCAGCCCTGGCTGGTCGCTGTTCCTGGGCTGGGAACCCCCCAGGGTAGGTGTGTTCAGTGTCTGCCAGGGCACAGGAGCAGCTGTGTCCAGCTGACACACCTGCAGTGTCCCCACCCTGCCAGAGCCTCCTCCCACTGCTGCTCCCTCTCCTTGTCCCCTCCTCTGCCTTTCCAGAAAGCCTTTGGAAGGAGCAGATGAAGGGGTGTTGCTTCCTGGACTCTTGCCCAGGTGTTGCTGTCCTCCAGTGGGGCCAGGAAAGGCAGAGCTGCTGCCCTGCATTTTATTCTGCATTAAATTCACTAATTCAGTCTAACTGCTCAGGCAGTTTCCTGGCAGCGGGGGCCAGTCCTGTCTTTGGCCACATCTCGTGAGGCCACATGCCATTGGTGAAGGTCACCTGCCATCTCTTCAGGGAGCTCCACTTCTCCATCCCAGGTAGTTCTTAGATCTTTTAAACCTCTTAGCAATTTACTGCTCCTGTACTCACCCCCTGCTCAAACTCAGTGGGGCTTCAGGCAGTTCTGCAGTATTTATTGACCTCGTGAACCACAACCCACTCCGAATCCAAACCCAATAAAGCGTGGAATGTCAAAGGAGTGGCTGGTGCTACCTTGGGAACACTTTGTGTGATACAAAATGAGCATCTCTGGTAACAGGTTGGTGCTGTTCCTGCTGTGCTGCTTTCCACAAGACATGGAGACATTGGCCCTCTGCACAGCTCCTGGCAGGAGGGGACAGCCAGGGAATTGGGCTCTGCTCCCGGGAACAGGGATAGGAGAGAGGGAATGGCCTCAAGCCCATCCTGCTTCTGTCCTGAGCACAGGAATCCCAGTCCCTGTCCCTGTTCCCAGCACTCAAACCACGATCCCAGTGNTTGTGGCCTTCCAGGACCTAAAGGAGCCAACAGGGAACATAGAGAGAGACAAATGCCAAGGGCTGGAGGGACAGGACCCAGGGAATGGCTTCCAGTGCCAGAGGGCAGGGCTGGATGGGATCTTGGGAATCAGGAATTGTTCCCTGGCAGGGTGGGCAGGCCCTGGCACAGGGTGCCCAGAGCAGCTGTGGCTGCCCCTGGATCCCTGGCAGTGCCCAAGGCCAGGCTGGACACTGGAGCTTGGAGCAGCCTGGGACAGGGGAAGGTGGCCCTGCCCATGAAGTGAGTTTTGAGGTCCCTCCCAACCCAGACCGTTCTGGGACTGTGTGTTTGGATTCAGGGATAGAGCTCAGCTGTAGAGGCCTCAGTTCCAGTCAGGACTGAAGAATCATTGAAGAATTCCATGTTATAAATAGGGATATCTAGGCACTCAGTGCTTTCCACACTGGAAAACTCCTGTTCCTTCCAGAACATCCCTGAGATCCCTGATGACCTGAAGCAGCTCTACAAAACCGTGTGGGAGATCTCCCAAAAAACCATCCTGAAGATGGCTGCAGACAGAGGGGCCTTCATTGACCAGAGCCAGTCCCTGAACATCCACATTGCTGAGCCCAACTACGGCAAGCTCACCAGCATGCACTTCTATGGCTGGAAACAGGTACAGGGGGGCTGCTTCCACTNAGCCTGCTAGTTTTGGCACACAGGGCCTGACAGGTTCTGGCACAGCAAGCTGATGTCAGCTCTTGGGGCAGGGCAGAGGGCTGTTCCCTCCCAAGAATGCTGCTTTCCCCTGGGCTGTGTGCGGGGCTGTGGTGCCTGCAGTGCTGGCAGTGCTGGGCAGCCCTGAGGCTCGGTGTGTCCCCAGGGCCTCAAGACTGGCATGTACTACCTGAGGACAAAGCCAGCTGCCAACCCCATCCAGTTCACCCTCAACAAGGAGAAGCTGCGGGAGCGTGAGAAGGCGTCCAGGGAGGAGGAGGAGAAGGAGAGGAACAAGGCAGCCATGGTGTGCTCCCTGGAGAACAGGGAGGAGTGCCTGATGTGCGGCTCCTAAGGGATGGCGCACTGCTCCAGCAGAGCCATTCCAGCTGCCTGGAGCTGCTGGGACAGGAGCATCTGCAGCAACGTGAGGATGCCGAGGGCTGGGGCTGGGAGGGGGGTGGTGGAGCTTCCCCATCCACCGGGATGGGCACGTGGATGAGGTGAGCATTGCTTTAGTAGCTGGGCTTCCCAGGCATTTCAGTGCTCTGGTGTGGCCTTCCATGGAACCCTGCAGGTGGGGCTGGGACAGGGAGGTGATGGTGGCACTCACAGGTCTGTCCTTGCAGTCCAGATTGTGCCTTGCAGTCGTCAGACTGTTCCTCGTGTCCCAGAGGGAGCAGCAGCCCTGGCTGGTCGCTGTTCCTGGGCTGGGAACCCCCCAGGGTAGGTGTGTTCAGTGTCTGCCAGGGCACAGGAGCAGCTGTGTCCAGCTGACACACCTGCAGTGTCCCCACCCTGCCAGAGCCTCCTCCCACTGCTGCTCCCTCTCCTTGTCCCCTCCTCTGCCTTTCCAGAAAGCCTTTGGAAGGAGCAGATGAAGGGGTGTTGCTTCCTGGACTCTTGCCCAGGTGTTGCTGTCCTCCAGTGGGGCCAGGAAAGGCAGAGCTGCTGCCCTGCATTTTATTCTGCATTAAATTCACTAATTCAGTCTAACTGCTCAGGCAGTTTCCTGGCAGCGGGGGCCAGTCCTGTCTTTGGCCACATCTCGTGAGGCCACATGCCATTGGTGAAGGTCACCTGCCATCTCTTCAGGGAGCTCCACTTCTCCATCCCAGGTAGTTCTTAGATCTTTTAAACCTCTTAGCAATTTACTGCTCCTGTACTCACCCCCTGCTCAAACTCAGTGGGGCTTCAGGCAGTTCTGCAGTATTTATTGACCTCGTGAACCACAACCCACTCCGAATCCAAACCCAATAAAGCGTGGAATGTCAAAGGAGTGGCTGGTGCTACCTTGGGAACACTTTGTGTGATACAAAATGAGCATCTCTGGTAACAGGTTGGTGCTGTTCCTGCTGTGCTGCTTTCCACAAGACATGGAGACATTGGCCCTCTGCACAGCTCCTGGCAGGAGGGGACAGCCAGGGAATTGGGCTCTGCTCCCGGGAACAGGGATAGGAGAGAGGGAATGGCCTCAAGCCCATCCTGCTTCTGTCCTGAGCACAGGAATCCCAGTCCCTGTCCCTGTTCCCAGCACTCAAACCACGATCCCAGTGCCGGTTCTGTCCCCAGCACTGAACCCCGGTCCCGGTTCTGTTCCCAGCACTGAACCCCGGTCCCGGTTCTGTCCCCAGCACTGAGCCCCGGTCCCGGTCCCGGTTCTGTTCCTCTGAACCCCGGCCCCGGTCCCGGTTCTGTTCCCAGCACTGAACTCCGGTCCTGGTTCTGTTCCTCTGAACCCCGGCCCCGGTCCCGGTTCTGTCCCCAGCACTGAACCCCAGTCCCGATTCTGTTCCTCTGAACCCCGGTGCCGGTACTGGGGCTGTCGCGGATCCTGCAGTTCCGCGCGGGGCCGCCGGGGGGCGCTGGTGGCGCGGCCGGCGCGGATCGGGGATGTTGGGCCCGCGCCGCCCCCGCCGTCTGTCCCGGGCTGCTGTCCCAAGTGTCCCCAAACCTTTCGTGACCTCCCCAAACCTCCCCAAGTATCCCAAGTGTCCCCACACCTCCCCAGGCCTGCCGGCCCCGGAGCAGGGCTCGCTGTGGGTCTCTCTCCGGTTTCCTGTCGCGGGCTCTGCCATTGGGGTCTCCGATGTCCCGAGCCCCAAAGGTCCCCAAAGCTGCAGCCCGGGGGGAGCTCCGGCAGCGCTGCCCTGCTCCAGGCGGGGACACAGTCAGCGACACGACATGGCTCCACTTTTCCTCGGGATTGGAATTTCCCTTCAGTCCCCGCTGCCGTTCCAGGCAGCTCCGGCTGCCACTGCGGCACGGCTGTCACCGCAAACTGGGGGACACTGGAGGGGACAGAGCCGGGGCACGGCTGGGCTGCCATGGCAGATCCTCACGGGAAGGGCGGGATGGGGACATGGGGAAGGGGACGGGGAAGGGGACAGGGGCATGGAGGGACAGGGCAGGACAGGCAAAATGGACGGGGGTACTGAGGAAATAGGACAGTGAGGACAGGATTGGCACTAGGGGACAGGATGGGCTCTGCGGGGACAGCTCGGGACAGGGAGGAATGGGAAAGGGACACTGAGGAAATAGGACAAGGGGGAGACGATGGAACAGGACAGGGCACTATGGGGACAGGACAGGGGCACTGTGTCCTTGCTGGTGTGTTCCTGGGAGCTTTGTGCCCAGCTCTGGAGTCACTGGGGCTGTCCCAGCCTTGGGCAGGGATCCACTGTGCCAGGCTTGGGCTAAATGCTGAGGAGTTCCTGAGCCAGGAGCTTTCTGCAGGTTCCCCCAGGTGTCCCCCAGGTTTCCCTCCCCAGGTTTCCCTCCCCAGGTTTTCCCTGGGTCCCCTCTCCAGGTTGCCAGTGGCTGTTCCAGCAGCCCAGTGGCTCCAGCTCCCCGGGATGTGGCTCCAGCTCCCCGGGATGTGGCTCGTGGTGGCCTTTAGGCTGCACTGCTGCTCACGAATCCTCCCCTTCCCTCACTCATTTGTTGTCCCAGGTAACGGGGTTTGGGAGCCTGGGAACAGCTCCCATCCAGGGCAAAGGGAATTTATAGCAGGGGGTCATGCAGGAATGGGATCCTGTTACCTGTGCCCCTGACTGAGCCTTTGGAGTTACTGGCATGGGGAAGATGCTGGCCTGGCTTGGTATGTTTGGAAGTGACAGGGAATGAAAATAAAAGAAGGATTTAATGGAGACATTACTTCAATGTCTTCACAGGAAACACTGAGGGGCTGGAGCGTGTCCCAGCCCCAGGAGAGACTGAGGGAGCTGGGAAGGGGCTGAGCCTGGAGAAAAGGAGGCTCAGGGGGGACCTTGTGGCTCTGCACAAGTCCCTGCCAGGAGGGGACAGCCGGGGGGGTGGGGCTGTGCTGGCAGGGAACAGGGACAGGAGGAGAGGGAACGGCCTCAGGCTGGGCCAGGGGAGGCTCAGCTTGGCCAGCAGCAGGAATTTCCCCATGGAAAGGGGGCTCAGGCCTTGGCAGGGGCTGCCCAGGGAGCTTTGCAGTGCCCATCCCTGCAGGTGGCACCTGGAGGTGGCACTCAGTGCTCTGGGCTGGGGACAAGTTGGGCACAGGGCACAGCTGGGACTGCCTGGGCTGGGAGGGCTTTGCCAGCCTCAGGGATTTGGGGATTGTGTGATCCGTGTCTGCTCCTGTGACATGTCCAGCAGCAAACACTGGAGGGAAAGGCTGGAAGTAACTCGTTTAAGTGTAATTTTTTTCCTGGATGTGACCATTTTGAGGCACTTAGAGGAACAGACTCAGGTTTGTTACAGTTTGTTGGATCCCAAATGTGCTTCCAGCAGTGATTCCCAATCAAAGAACAAACCCACCCACCAAGCTTCTGCTACAAATCCACCTGGCACAAAAAGTGAGGAGCTGAAACACAAATTGAGAATGGGAAAATCTCCACAATTCAGGGGGCAGGTGGATCCTCAGAGAGCAGGAATGTTCCCAGCTGGAAGGAACCTCTGTGTGCCATTCCTGGAAGTCAGAGGGAACAGTTCTAGAGAAAATTCCTTCTGCAGAATGAATAAACCACAGTAAATGAATACAAACATTGTACCCACATGGGGGGGGTATTCACAGAGTCTGTCAGGAGTAAAATCACTCCAAAGCTCTGGAGAAAACCCTCAGGGCTGAACATGATCCTGACTTTGCAGTGGTTGGAGTTGTTGGAGCCAGGTGTTGCTGCAATGCCTTATCAGTTCTTTGGACCCCATCCAGCCTTTATCAGCCCAGCTGCTCATTTGGACACAACTTCTCCATCCCATCCCATCAGATTCATTTGATGGTTTTTTGAAGATTTTTTTTTTGCTTTCTATGATGAAATTTCATCTATTCCCTATTTGCTTGTCAGGGGTAGATCCCAATCCAGTAGCAGGGATTGGCTCAAAGCCAGTGAGTTGTGAGGATTTGGGTAGAAATGTGTGAGACTTGAGTCAGGATGGTTTTCATATTTATTAATCTTTCAAGTTATTCCCAGGGAATTATACCCAGCCCAGGCAGTCCCAGCTGTGCCCTGTGCCCACCTTGTCACCCTGAGTGCCACCTCCAGGTGCCACCTGCAGGGATGGGCACTGCCAAGCTCCCTGGGCAGCCCCTGCCAAGGCCTGAGCCCCCTTTCCATGGGGAAATTCCTGCTGCTGGCCAAGCTGAGCCTCCCCTGGCCCAGCCTGAGGCCGTTCCCTCTCCTCCTGTCCCTGTTCCCTGGGAAGGTCCCCCTGAGCCCTTCCCCAGCTCCCTTCCCTTCCCTGGACACTCTCAGCACACCAGAATTGTCCTGGTGCTTCCAGCCACTCCCATAATTGATGGTTACCACGAAGCTCCACAATTACCCCAAATGCTGCCCTGAAAAATGAACATTTGGAGAGGTGCCAGGCTCTGAGCTCCCATGTTTATGATCACACCACGCAGGCGATGCTTCCTTTCACCAAGGGGGGACAATGAGAAGCAAATGACAAAAGCATTTGATTTTATGTGTGTGGTCTTCATCAAATTAGAAAAAAAAAAAAAAAGGGAGGAAAA
>VWYP01001613.1:0-14159 GCA_013400435.1 Pycnonotus jocosus | reverse complement strand
AGGAAAAAAAAAAAAAAAAAAAAGCTGGGCAGGCAGGGGGAGTTTGCAGGAGCATTAAAGAAATGAATTTTTAAAGGACCTTGAAAGGGGCTCCAGTGGGGGCAGAGCCTGAGTGGGGTTTGCAGCCAGAGCAGGGCAGTGAGGAGCAGCTGTGCTCAGCCCTAAAGCTCTGGGAATCCCTGCAAAGGCTCGTGCCTGTGCAAACAGGAGCGGGTTGAGAGTCCCAGAAGGGGAAGTGTCCCCACACGCTGCTGTTTACATGTGGAAATCTGTGACAGCATCCGGCCGTGCCCTCACAGGGGTTTGGGGGTTTTTTTTCCCTTCTTTTACATGAAAAGTAGCTGGGATTGGCACGTGCAATAGTTCCACCTTCTCCTCTTCCCTGAGGTGGGAGTGATCTGGCACTGAGGCTGCTCTGGGCTGGTTTTCATGGTACTCTCTGAAGTTTTTTGCACAAGTGAAGAAGGTAAATATTGATGGATAATTTAAAAAAAAAAATGCTACAGGTGCTCTCTGTACAAGGTCTTGCACAGCATTTTACTCTTAATCAACTCCACACATGCTAAGGCTTCTCTTTGCCTAAATTAAACCCAATTAATTCCTTTATTCCACATGCAGAAAATGTCTAATGAGCATGGGAGTGGCTCAGGTGCTGTAGACACAAATGAAAGGTCAGGGTAGAGCAGCTTCTAGTTGTGAAATCCTGGTTTAAAAGGAGAGATGTCCCCACTGATCTTTTCCTTGTCCTTCTGGAGATCAAATTCCCAAACCAGCAGCAGCCACTCAGACCTCCCAATGGTGCAGGTAAAGTGCCAACCCCACCACTCACTAAATCACAATGAAATTAAACCAAATTATTCCTTCCACGGGCTCCAGCCAAAAGCTCTTGAGCAGCTCTCCAGAAAAACGATGGCAGAGGAGAGGAGGATTTTTCCAGTTTCAAAGTACATGGAATATTTCCCTGTTATCCCCTTTTGTCATCTCATTAGGAGAACCAAAGGCCTCCCCCTTTTCCAGTCTTCCATTTGCATTTATAATAATGCGTTGCCATGGCAAAATCTGATAGTCCTGGACTTCTTCTTGGGTGGAATCAGATCCTTACAGGAGTACAAGGAGGGGAAAAAAAGCCCAGCCAAACTCGGTGCATCCGGGTTTTCCAGTGGGATGGGCCAGGTCCCTCCTGGGCCATTCCAGGAGCTGTCAGGAGTGGAGCTGGGGTGGGACAGAGGCAGCCTGGATGTGTCCCAGGGAATCAGGGCACAGAAAGCTGCAGGAGCTGCCTTTTGTCCCCACCTCGTGCTGGGACATGTGGGATTAGGGAGGGAACAGCCCCCCCTCATTGGGGCCATTCAAGAGCAGCTTGTTCCCAAATTCTGTGACAAGGGGGCTTCCACTGAGGGCCCCACTGACAGCACTGGCCACACAGAGGGCTCCAGGGGTTAATTAGAACCAGGTAATGGGAAGGAGCCACTAGAGGCACTTCCCCAAATGTCCCCAGTGTCCCCAGCTCCCTCAGGCCAGGGTGGCACTGGGGTGTTTGTCATGTGGAAATGACACCAGCACTTGGGGCCCTGCTGGGACAGTTCTGGTTTCTTTATCTCTGCCAAGGTCAGGATGAATATTGTCCTGATCTGGGATCTCCCTTTAACCTCAGCTGGGTTCTCCCCTTTAACCTGAGCTGGGATCTCCCCTTTGCCCTGAGCTGGGATCTCCCTTTAACCTGAGCTGGGATCTCCCCTTTGCCCTGAGCTGGGATCTCCCTTTAACCTGAGCTGGGATCTCCCCTTTGCCCTGAGCTGGGATCTCCCTTTAACCTGAGCTGGGATCTCCCCTTTGCCCTGAGCTGGGATCTCCCTTTCCTCTGAGCTGCTGTCAGTGGCAGCCCCAAACCCCAAACATTCCTGTGCACCTGCAGTGGGGAAGCTCTGGGCTCTCCTGGGTCACCACAATTCTCTCTCTGGACACAGCTTGGCCAGCAGCAGGAATTTCCCCATGGAAAGGGGGCTCAGGCCTTGGCAGGGGCTGCCCAGGGAGCTTTGCAGTGCCCATCCCTGCAGGTGGCACCTGGAGGTGGCACTCAGTGCTCTGGGCTGGGGACAAGGTGGGCACAGGGCACAGCTGGGATGTTCTGGGAGGGCTTTTCCAGCCTCAGGGATTTTGGGATCTGTGTCACTGCAGGGCACTGTGTCTGTCCCACCACAGCAATCCCACCCCCTCCTCCAAGGAGCTTTTCTCTCCACTCTCCCCCCGTAGCCACGAGCCCAGTGCAGGTGGCCACCCCACACATCCCCTCCTGCCACCCCTCCCATCCCCAAAATCCCCCCAGCAAAGCCCCAATCCCACCTTTTCCTTGGCCAGCTGTGCCAAGTCTTGCTCCTGCTTNGGAGCTTTGCAGTGCCCATCCCTGCAGGTGGCACCTGGAGGTGGCACTCAGTGCTCTGGGCTGGGGACAAGGTGGGCACAGGGCACAGCTGGGATCCAATGTTCTGGGAGGGCTTTGCCAGGGATCCTGGGATTTTGGGATCTGTGTAAGTGCAGGGCACTGTGACTGTCCCACCACAGCAATCCCAACCCCTCCTCCAAGGAGCTTTTCTCTCCACTCTCCCCCCGTAGCCACGAGCCCAGTGCAGGTGGCCCCCCCACACATCCCCTCCTGCCACCCCTCCCATCCCCAAAATCCCCCCAGCAAAGCCCCAATCCCACCTTTTCCTTGGCCAGCTGTGCCAAGTCTTGCTCCTGCTTGGATGGGGAATTTCGGGATTGCACCACGGAGGAAAGGAAAGGGAAAACCAAGGGCTCACCTTCGGTCCAGGGAGAAGATCATCTCCCCTGCTCCTTTTTCCAGTGGGTTGAGAGGAGGAAAAGGCTCTTTTGGAAGCTCTTTTTCATCGGAGAGTGAGTCGGCAATTAAAGCTGACTCCGCTTATTCATTAGATCACATTAAAAACCGCGGCAAAAGTGGAGGGGGAACTCTCCAAACAAATTTGGGCCGCTGTGCCCTCATTGAGCGCGTTAGGAGCCGTCAATGCGCTCCATTTGTGCTCTAACTGCTTCTGAAGCGCGGCCATATGGCTGCCTTAAAACATCCTTTTCGTGCTTAATTTGAGGCACTGATGGGCCCTAATCAGCCGTGTGGGGATGAGCCCCCTAATTGATGACTAATGAGTCACGTGCATCCCCGAATTAATCCCGTTAATCACTCGGCGTTGCCTTGTGGGCTCTGATGGCGCTGCAGGTGGAGGGGCTGCTCCTCTCCCGCTTTTCCTGGGCACGGAAAACATGGAAGAGGCACAGCGACAACTTTGGGATCGGTGCTGGAAAGGGATTCGTGTTCCCCCCGGTGGCAGCTCCTCCCTGGGATCCCTGTCCGTGCTTATCATGGGATGCTTTGGGTTGGGAGGGACCTCAGAGCCCACCCAGTGCCACCCCTGCCATGGCAGGGACCCCTCCCACTGTCCCCAGTGTCCAAGCTGGCCTTGGGCACTGCCAGGGATCCAGGGGCAGCCACAGCTGCTCTGGGCACCCTGTGCCAGGGCCTGCCCACCCTGCCAGGGAACAATTCCTGATTCCCAAGATCCCATCCAGCCCTGCCCTCTGGCACTGGAGGCCATTCCCTATGTCCTGTCCCTCCAGCCCTTGTCCCCAGTCCCTCTCCAGCTCTCCTGGAGCCCCTTTAGGCCCTGCCAGGGGCTCTGAGCTCTCCCTGGAGTTTTCCCTTCTCCTCTCCAGGTGAGCACTCCAGCTGAAATGCTGGCATGAGGTTTTTCCTGATTCCACAGGAAGAACAAAGAAGGGAAGAGATTTCTGTGCCAACACTCAGCACCTCAGGGCCCCACGTTTCTTTCTCTGGTTCTGTGGTTGCTGATCCCTGTTCTGGATTTGTTTTCCCCCTGTGCCCATGGCCAATCCCAATGCCAAAGGTTAAAGGAATTTTGGTGCAGCCAGGTGTGGATGTTGTGCTTCCCCTCCACAACAAACCAGGATGGGAAGGTTTTCCTGGGCATTTTCCTGGCAGTTCCCTGAGCAGACACTGCAGCTGCCATGAGGAGACTTTGCTGCATTCCCAAATTAATGTCCTCGCTTAGATCAGGACACAAACTGAACTTGGGGAAAATTCTAAAGTTCCATTTAATCAAAGCAGATACTTGTGCTCTGGCACTTAAAATAAGTAAAAAACCAGTCAATAATGACTTGTCTGGTGTTCATTAGGGCACAGAAACATTGGCACTGTGTTATTTTTCCATTGCTACCTCTGAGCCTTTCATATGGAGGCTGGATTGATTATCCCTATCTGTCAGAAGCATCCAGCTCTGGCATTATTGACCTCATACCGTTAATTGCACAATTATCTTTCAACTCTGCAATGAAGTGCTGCTCATTCTTATGTTTTGAATTTAAAAAAATCTTACTGTTGAACTCCTGTGCATGGACTTTTAGCTGCAGTGAATAAAAATCCCTATTTCCCTTCCTCCTCACACTAATAAACATCCCTGGGCTGTGTTGTCTTTCTGTTTTTAATGGGAACAGGGTTCCAGGCTGGTTCAGCAGCACAGAAACGTCCCAGGTACAGGTGCTGCTGCCTGGGGGTCTTGGAGAGCCACAAACAAGGAGGTAAATTTACATCCAGAGGGTTTGAATGCTTGAAATTAAAATGTGAAAAGCTCAACAGCACCGGCATGGAAAATTGCTCCAAAATGTTGTGGTGACCAAAGCTGGGATTGTCCCCTGTGCTGAGACCCCTCCAGGGCTGTGTCCAGTCCTGGCTCCTGCAGGAGAGCCCTGGAGGGGCTGGGGAAGGGGCTGGAGCCCCAGGAGGGGCTGAGGGAGCTGGGAAGGGGCTGAGCCTGGAGAAAAGGAGGCTCAGGGGGGACCTTGTGGCTCTGCACAAGTCCCTGCCAGGAGGGGACAGCCGGGGGGGTGGGGCTGTGCTGGCAGGGAACAGGGACAGGAGGAGAGGGAACGGCCTCAGGCTGGGCCAGGGGAGGCTCAGCTTGGCCAGCAGCAGGAATTTCCCCATGGAAAGGGGGCTCAGGCCTTGGCAGGGGCTGCCCAGGGAGCTTTGCAGTGCCCATCCCTGCAGGTGGCACCTGGAGGTGGCACTCAGTGCTCTGGGCTGGGGACAAGGTGGGCACAGGGCACAGCTGGGACTGCCTGGGCTGGGAGAGCTTTTCCAGGGATTTTGGGATTCTGTGCAGTGTGGTCTCCTCACCCTGCTGTGACTCCAGGGGGGTCAGGAACAGCTTTTTCCAGCATTGCTGTGAAACCCTGGAGGGGTTGGGACCAAACATCTCCACATCCCTGACACCCAGGGGCTCTGCAAGGCCTGACCTGTGTGGGATGTCAGGGCAGGACTTGCACCTCGACCAGGGCTTTATTTGGGGTCAGTGAGAATTCCCCCCTCAGAAACAGAGGCCGTTCCCTCTCCTCCTGTCCCTGTTCCCTGCCAGCACAGCCCCACCCCCCCGGCTGTCCCCTCCTGGCAGGGACTTGTGCAGAGCCACCAGGTCCCCCCTGAGCCTCCTTTTCTCCAGGCTCAGCCCCTTCCCAGCTCCCTCAGCCCCTCCTGGGGCTCCAGCCCCTTCCCAGCTCCTGTGGGATCTGATGGGGAACAGCCAAGGCTCTGCTCTGTGCACATCTCTGAGCTCTCCTGGTTTGGAGGGAATGAGGAGCTGAGGTGGGAATTTCCATGGAGTGAGGAGCTGAGGTGGGAATTTCCATGGAGTGAGGAGCTGAGGTGGGAATTTCCATGGAGTGAGGAGCTGAGGTGGGAATTGCCATGGAGTGAGGAGCTGAGGTGGAGAATTGAGCACAAGGTGCAGCCCTGTCTCTGTCCCTGTGTGGGGAAGGGCCTTTCCCTGTCCTTGGGAGTCCAACCCGACCCCGGTGGGGCAGAGCTCACAAGTTATTTCAAACACGTCCCGGGATTATCCTTGTTTGTTACTTCCAAACCATATTCAGCTGCTATTTTGGGGCTTTGTGCAATGATGGTCATTATGTGATACAGCAGCCAGCGATTATTGCTGCTCCGGCTTTAATAAATGCCTGGCAGATTTAATAAAACTGATCCAGATTTAAAGTGTCCCTCCGGTGATAAATCACCTGGTAAAAAAATTTCCCAGCCCACTCCTGCTCCGGGATTTCTGCTCAGTTCCATTCATTAAGTGAAATAAGTCACTCTGCCTCACCAAAATCAAGCTGTTTCCATCGAGTTTGTGCTGAGCTGCCGAACAAAGGAGTCCCGAAATCTAAATAATTACAGCCGACGATTAATGCAATTAAAAAGGTAAAAAAATATTGCAAACAGTTTTAATCGGCGGGTATTAAAACTCGTTGAAAGGAGTGCTGCAAATCCCCCCGATGTGGGAATTAGCTCGTTCAGGGAGTTTTGGTGCTTTGGGAAGGGAGAGGGGAGAGGCAGCTCTGGGCTTCTTTCCTTGGTGGCGCTTCCCCCTCCAATTTTATTTAGGAAGGAAACAACTCCTTAAAAATTTCCAATTTTTGGGAAACTCCCCAATTTTTGGCGGTTTTCCCCCTCGGGCAAACAGCCCGAAGCCAGAGCGGTTTGCCTTTAGGAACGGGGGGCATTCGGGGAGCCCCCAAACCCCACAGCACACCGCAGTAACCCTTTGTGTGCCACGCTGTCCCCAAGGCCGGCTTTGTCCCCGTCCCCAGCGCGGCCTGCCCGGGCCTGTATAATGACCAGACTGTTTCATTAGGAGCACAATTCCCTCGGCAAAGCCAGCCCAAACAACTCCTGGGAGCGTTTGTGAGCGGAATGCCACCGGGGGGTGAGTGGCACACAATGGGCACCGCCACAAGTGCCCCGGGCCGGGCGGGCGCGCATGCAGAGCGGGGATTAGGGGGTCCCACTCGGGGTCAAGTGTCTCGAGGGGAGCTGATAAACACCCCAAACCTGACAACAGCTTTTCCTTTCTTCCTGCCCCACTTGTTAAGTGCCGGAGCAAATCTCCTGAATGGCGCCGGAGTTTACTTAGGGGCCTTTTTCTCGCACAAGACACTTCTCTCTCCATTTTCTGAAGGCGTTTCAGGCGCTCTCCGGAATAAATTTGCTCCGCGCCCCGCACAAAAAAACCCCACCACCCCCCCGGCCTCCCCCTCGGCCTCTTTCCTGCAGCCTTTGTCTCAAGGTGTGTGAACAAGGGGCGAAAAGCTGGGCTGAGAAAAGCGAGATCCAGGTCCCCCCGCGGATTAAGTCGAGCACTTTGAAGGTTGGCTGAATGACTGACTTTTCGTCTTAAAAAAGGAAAAAAAAAAGTTGCAGTTTAGTTATTGTGGTTTTTTTGGTGTTTGTGGGGTTTTTGTTGGTTTGGGTATTTTTTTTTCTCTCTTCCTTGGTCCTACTTTCAAATAAATATAATAAATATATTCTTTTCTGGTATTTTCACCCGCAGGGCCATTGCTGGGCTGGGAATCTGCTGGGGGATTCTCCGAGGGAGGGATTCACTGACAGAAAGCACCTGAAGCACCTCCAGCTGTCACTGGGGACAAAGGGAAGGGCACGAAATGGATCCAAAACGCCAAAACCCAAAGCCAAGGTGTGTCAAGGGAAGGTCTGTGCTGGGACAGCAGGAAACCTGCAGCTTTTCCACTGGAGAGTCTGGAATATTGCTGGAATGAGAGGATCCTTAAAGCCCTTCCAGCCCAGGCCATCCTGTGGTTCATGGGGACTCACCTGGGGCTGGGGACAGCAGGTGACAGCACAGGTGACAGCACAGGTGACTGCCAGCAGCCTCCACCCTGCCCTGCTGGGATGTGGGATCTCTGTGGGATGCTCCCAGGCTCTGGGAATGAGCACTGCGCTTCTCCCAGTTTTCGGTGACAGCCCCACTGTGGGACAGCTGGGAAAGGCAGAATTGGTTGTGGGGAGAACTCCTGGTGGAAAGGAAATGTCCCAGAGCTCCCCAGGGACCCTTCCCTGCTCTGCTGCCAGGGGCTGAGCCTGAGCTCCTCAGGTGGTTTTGATCTTGGTGCCCCTCGATCCATGGGTGGAATCTTTTCCATGGCATCGCCCTCCCTGGCTGGGCCTGAGCCCTTCCTGCAGCTGCTGCTGCCTGCAGAGAGCCCAGAGAGGAATTTCCCCATGGAAAGGGGGCTCAGGCCTTGGCAGGGGCTGCCCAGGGAGCTTGGCAGTGCCCATCCCTGCAGGTGGCACCTGGAGGTGGCACTCAGTGCTCTGGGCTGGGGACACGGTGGGCACAGGACACAGCTGGGACTGCCTGGGCTGGGAGGGCTTTGCCAGCCTCAGGGATTTTGGGATTTTGGGATTCTGTGCAGTGTGGTCCCCTCACCCTGCTGGGACTCCAGGGGGATCAGGGGCGGCTTTTTCCATCCTCAGGGTTTTGGGGATTCCTGTTTTGGTGCCAGCCAAGCAGGGCTGGATCCCCCAACCCGCCCTGGGCAGGAGGAGCAGGGTGGGGCTGGGAGCCCCCAGCAGGAGCTGCCCCTTCCCTGTCCCCCGGCTCTGGGCTGTGACAGTGACTCTGAGCTGGCTCTGGCAGGGCCAGGGGGCAGCTCCTGCTCCACAGCAGCTCCGAGCCTCGGAGTGGCCTCACCTTTCCCACTGCAGGGAAGCAGAACCATTAGAAGAGCTCAGCCTTTGATGGGGACTGTGAGCTGCACACAGGTCAGAGCTCATAATGAGATAAACTTTCACTTGAAACTAATTCTTGAGCTTATTATGCTGTAATAGCTTTGGGAAAATCACTTTCCACGGACACATTGCAGTCTCTGAGGTACAGCTGAGCCAAAGAGGTGATTTTCCTCTTTATTTCCGAATGCAGCGGCTTTAAAGGACGCTTTCATGGATTAGGAAAACATGTTTTGGGTAAATCGTGCTACCCACGTCGAGGCTGCAGGCAATTAAATCCTGCCATTGAGATTACCAATTATTAGATTATATATGGATTTTTAAAAGCAGCGAGCTTGGTTCTGCTCGTGTGACGAGGGGCTGCACGAAGGAAACGCAGGAATGTGCAAAGAATTGTTAAATAACTGATAAATAGGCTTAAGTTCTTTAAACTGGCAGCGCCAGTAGCTTAAGCAGTATGGTTTGGATCATCTAAATTTCCAAATACCTGGAGTATATTTGTAAACATGGCAATCTAACATTTTGCCGAGCAGCACATTCACATCCCAATTAGCATAAATGAGGATTTAACAGCTGATTGCACAGTGTGAATGATAGGGACTAATTGTCAGAGCGGGGGAGTTGCGGGATGATGGTCCCGGAGCGCTGCTTTGGGGCAGGGTGGGGTTCGGGAATCCTCGGGGAGGGGATGCGGGAGCGAGCCCGTGTTCCTGCATCGATCCTCCCGCATCCATCCCCCTGCATCCATCCCCCCGCATCCATCCCCCCGCATCCATCCTCCCGCATCCATCCCCCCGCATCCATCCCCCCGCATCCATCCCCCNCATCCATCCTCCTGCATCCATCCTCCTGCATCCATCCCCCCGCATCCATCCTCCCGCATCCATCCTCCTGCATCCATCCTCCTGCATCCATCCTCCTGCATCCATCCCCCCGCATCCATCCCCCCGCATCCATCCTCCCGCATCCATCCCCCCGCATCCATCCCCCGCGGGACCGGGGGGCCCCAGAGCCCCCGGAGGAGCCAGTCTGGGCTGTGCCGGGTGCTGCTCTGGGGTTGAAGGGGCAGCACAGGGATGGGCACAGGAATTCCCCTTGGAGCAGCCCCACCCGCGGGTTTTGTCCTCACCTGGTGACATCCCCAGGTGCCGGGCAGCTCCTGTCCCCTGTGCCCCGGGGAGCAGGCAAAGGGCTCACTGTTGGGGTGGGCACACGGTAAAACCTTCACTTTTATTTATTATGACCCCTTCACATGGGTAAAATCTTCACTTTTATTTATTATGACCCCTTCACATGGGTAAAACCTTCACTTTTGTTTATTACGGCCCCATGCTGTCTTTTACACAGTTTTTACAAACCTCGAGGGCAACTTCTAATTGGTTCATGGCTTTCTTGTTAATTGTTCTGCTGGTTAGTGAAAGGTATTTTACTTGTCCATCAAATCTATCTATTCTTGAATTGTTTACTTTTTTTTTTTACTGATTCTCATGGCACAGATCCCTTGTTTACAGGTGTATTTATTTTTGACCCTCAGAATGGATTGTTGTGTTAAAGGAACTTCTCATTCTCAAAACAGCTTCACAGGGAATTCACAGATTCCTTGCTAGCAGGACTTAGCAGAAATGACAGGGCAGCTTTTTATCCTATTCCTGCAGAAAGGGATGTTTAACTGGAGCAGGGAGCGCTGCTGAAGCCTCGCATCCTGCTGGATTTCCTGTCCCTTTTGGTCTCACAGAGGGGTCACCCTTCAGCCTGAGGCGTTGGGGGATCCAGCCCCATCTCTGGGGCAGCCACAGCCCCGTCTGCACCTCATCCTCCCCCTGCCAGGAGCAAGGGCATCCCTGAGGGGAATCCCCTGGCGCTGTGTTCGCTGCCTCTGCCCCTCCAGCCCCAGGGAAAGGGAGGGGAGGTGGCTTTGACCCTTGTGGAGCTGCTGGTGCCCAGAGCTGGGCAGGGCTTTGTCCCCCCTGGGGCTGCCAGGTTCATCCTCAGGGATGGAGGAGGAGCACTGAGGGACCACCAAGGGCATTTTTTGGTCACTTCCCCAGTGCTGGATCTGGACAGCCCCATGGAAAGGTCAGACAAGCTCTGGGCATTGGCATTTCACGGATTGCTGCCATTTCCTCTCCTCCAAATGACACCCAAAGGCAGTGGAGCCTGCCTGCTCCTTCTCCCTGGGCACAGGAGTTGCAGGAACACTCTCAGGCTGATCAGTTCCTGACAGGATTTAGAGGAGGAGCCCTCATTGCCCGAGATGTGGCCCTGGGAGCAGGACAGGGCTGGAGGCCATCTGCCCACCTGCTGTCCCCAGTGCCACCCTGGCAGCAGGACAGGGACAGTCAATGGCTGCAGGAGCATTTCCCTGGCAGGGTCAGGGTGGGCTGCACTCCCAGCAGACCCCAAATGTGTGACCCAGGCAGAGCTCAGAGCAGAGAGGAGACCCAGCCTGACCTCGGGGATGGCCCAGCCTGTCCTGCAGGAGCAGGGGCACAGCGTTGATCACCTTTTGGAGTCAGGTTTCCACCCTGGGGGGGGCTGTCCCTGTGTCTGCTGGGGAGGCTCCAGAGGGAGGGCAGAGCCCTGTGCAGATTGTGGGGAATGAGGGAATGAGGGATCCTTCACCTGCAGGGAGCAGCAGGGCAGGGGCTCAGCTGGGACAGCCCTGCTGCCACACCCGGGGGGACAGGGGGACACCGAGGGGAGTGGGGGGACAGCTGGGGATGGGACAACCCCCGAGGGGACGAGGCCTTAAAGGGTGTTCGAGTTCAGGTGATGGAGGAGAGGGGAGTGAGGGGCACAGAGGGACCCCCTGCCCAGCCCTGGTGCCCCCAGAACAGGGCACTGCCCCCAGGGGGCTGCCCAGGTGGGAGCTGTTGGGTTTTATTTCTTTTTGCCAGAGTCAGGTTTAAATGCACCAGACAGTGTTTCTTGTTTGAACTCAGATGTTTATTAATTCTCATCCATGTTACAGTCTCAGTAACTGAGTTCTGCAGCAGTTCAAGCTAACAAATCAAAAATTGCTCTGTCTCTCTCCCTCTCCAAGGACTTTTAAGGATTAACTCTCCAATTATGAAATGACACCTAAATTATTTTGACTTTTAACCCAATCACCAACCACCCCTGGCCCACAATGTGGATTTTTCTACCCAATTACAAAATCCCACCCAGACCATGAAGAAGAAGGTGAAAAAGAAGGACTCAGCCTCTGCCCTGAATCCTCCCTCTTGCTTTCTCTCTCTATTCCTGTATTCTAAACCCTTCAACTCTCAGTTTTCCCCCTGTGATATCCNGTTTCCCCCCTGTGATATCCCACACTTCTATCCCAACTCCACCCCCACAATCCCAGCGCTGTCACTCAATTTTGGGAGCTTCTCCAGGGCCTCAGGTCAGTGCAGGGTTTGCCTGGGGGTCAGAGCCTGGCTGGAATTCCCAGTGTTGGCCCGGGGTTCCCACAGGAACACTGACACTTCCAGGTGCTGCCTGGGGTTGGTAAAATAAACCAGGGAAGGCTGGAGGTTTCCCTTTGGGGTGGCAGCGTTGGGGCAGCTCTGCCATCCCCCCCAAGCTGTCTGAGGGGATGGGGGCCCCAAGGATCCCTCCCAGCTCAGGATGTTCTGGGAATCCTTGACTGCAGAAAGGAAGGAAGAGCTGGGAAGGGCCCAAGAGCTGCTGGGGAAGCAGAGAGTGAAGCTCCCTGGGGGAATGACCAGGGAGAACATTGGATCAAAGGACAAGAGCAGACTGGCTGTGAGTGCAAGCCTGGGGACAAAGGGACAGCAGAGCCCCCAGACACGCTGTCCCCCTAAGGAAGGTCAGGGATTATCCCAAAATCAAGCAGGAAAACCCTGCCAAGGGTGAAGAGTTGCTGTTTGGTCTGGGAGAAGGATTTTCCTTCAGCTCTGGACTGCAGCAAGAATCAAACCCTGTATGGAAACACCATTTCCTATACCCCCTATATCCCATATCTCCCAAATTCCAAATCCCTTATATACCCCATATCCCCTAAATCCCATATCCCCCAGATCCCATATCCCATATCCCTTATCCCCCAAATCCCCTATCCCCCATATCCCACATCCCCCAAATCCCATATCCCTTATCCCCCATGTCCCAAATCCCATATCCCGTATCCTCCAAATTCCATATCCTGTATCCTCTAAATCCCATATCCCCAAATCCCATATCCCAAATCCCAAATCCTATATCCCAAATCCCATATCCCTTATCCCCCATGTCCCAAATCCCATATCCCGTATCCTCCAAATTCCATATCCTGTATCCCCAAATCCCATATCCCAAATCCCAAATCCCATATCCCGAATCCCATATCCCTTATCCCCCAAATCCCATATCCTGAATCCCATATCCCTTATCCCCCAAATCCCATATCCCATATCTCAAATCCAGCAATCACTCCAGTGGATTTTGCTGCACTTTTGCTTCAGGAGGGAAAATTCCAGCAGTGCTGGGTATTTTGGCCTTTTTAAAACCGGAATATTCTGGGGTTTTATTGTGTTCTCAGCAAGGTCCTGTGTGAAATACCTTGGGGTTTGTGTTCTGGTGAGCACAGTAACACAAATGTGGGGAAAAAGAGATGAAACAGGAGGCAGCAGCTCGATCAGAATTGTCATTTTTATTTTATTTCCTCTATTCATTATTTTGTTATTTGTTTCTTTTAAACTGCCTCCAAATCCAGGCTTCTTTGGATCCTTCCTTTTAATGGAATTGCCACTGTCTGTACAAAAGTTTTGGAATGGAAACTCTGTTTCTCCTGCCCCCAGCGCTGGGATCTCCCTGATTTATTAAATTTTATTGAATTTGCCATCTCCTGTTGTGTGTGCACCCAACCCTGCTCCTTCTCTCCCTCTCCACAGGTAGGAAGGAGGTGCCACATCCCCATTTCCTACAACTCCTTCAGGACTGGATTTTTAAAAGCAACAAAAATTATCCTTTTGCTGGCAGTAGCTGATGAATTTAATTCTGATTTAATTCCTGCCTGTGCAGGGCTGATCCCTCCCTGGTGCTTTGGGGGGCAAAGGCTTTGGAGTCCTTCTGATTCCAGCCAGAAATCAAGGAGATATTGATTGCTGGTGGAGAAATATTGATATTTTTCAATATATTTTTCAATGTATTTTTCAATATATTGAAAAATATATTTATCAATAAATATTGGTAAATACAATTGATAAAATATATTTATCAAAAATATATTTATCGATATATTGAGATATTGATTATGGTGGAGAATTCATAAACAATCTTTGTTCTTCTTCCACAAATTATCTCTGTTTCTTCAATGCCAGCAGAGCCAAACAGAGCCTTGTTCCAGCTCAGCTGAAGAAGGGGGGATTTAGGGGAGATTTAGGGCAGGAATTGTTCCCTGTGGCTGCCCCTGGATCCCTGGCAGTGCCCAAGGGCAGCTTGGACATTGGGGACAGTGGAGGGTGTCCCTGCCATGGCACTGGGTGGGATTTGGGGTCCCTCCCAACCCCAACCAGTCTGGGGTTCCCTGATTCTGAATTTGAGTTTCACTGATGCCTTGGGAAGGCTG
>VWYP01001612.1:237-19753 GCA_013400435.1 Pycnonotus jocosus | reverse complement strand
AGGTGAAATGTAGCCCAAACCATAACAGTCATACATGTTTGGGTTGTGTTAAAAGTTCAGAAGTGCTCTGAGCATGTCCTCCACCCATCCTCCCTTGATCTCTCTGTGGAGGTCTATGCTTTCTGCATTTCTCCTGGATGAGGAAGATCCTTGCCTAGACTGTTATAATCCACCTTGCAGGTCAGAAGAGGCTACTGCTTATGTTATAAATGCAGATGAATCTTGAGAAACTGCGCCTCAGGCCATTAAATGTTTTTGTACTGCACTTAATGCAGAGGAGAGATGAGAGGAAACCATGTCAGTGAGACTGGAAGTATTGCTCTTATACTTCTCCATTTCTGGGCTGATAGAGGACTGCTAAAAAATGTTGCCAGGGAATAAACTTCCTCACACAACCAATTACTTGTAGTAGCACCTGTGAATTTCTTCAGTCCATGAGACAGCCAGTGAAAGAGTGTAGTGCTTGATTTCTAAATAGTTCAAATACCTTTTAATCCCCTGAGTTTACAGTAAATACTTGTTTCATTCTACTTCACTTTGCTACCTCTTATTTGAAGGAATAACCTTTACTTTGTTTCTCATGACTTCTCTGTCCCACATGACATGGTGCCAAAAGTATTGATAAACTCCGGTGTTACCATCACCCTCATCCAGCTACACTAGTGTCAAAAGAGTTGAGTTTTGCAATTGCTTTACATATATACACTTTTTATGTCCCATTCCCATTCAAATGTTTTGTTACAGGAAGCATTGCTCCTTGTTCCCCAGCCCCATCTCTCCCTTTCCTGAAAAGGAGAAAGTATGGCTGTAATAAACAAAGTCTGACTTTGTTCTTCTGAAATTTCTTTTGCACTGAGGGGACTCAGCTGTTCGTTATTGAATATTCTTCATTTTGGATATGTGTTTGACTCACATAACTCAAGTCTCATCCTTTCTCACCTCTCTTTATCCAGAGGAAAGTAATATAAAAATAGTTGGAGGAGAAAACAAGGGATATCTTTAACCTATAATCTTCCAAAATTAAAATCTGTTTAAATTCATATTTTTTAGCAGGTTATTCATCAGCAAGCTCTCTCTTTCAGTGATGGCTGTGGTGTTTGTTTAACTCAGAGAAAGTGGTGTGTGGGAAGCAGCCAGAAACAACCATAAGCCAAATGTGAAACTGAAAGAGAATCAGTGATACAAATGGTGCACAGCACAGAGCGTGTTCTCTGTAACGGTCAAAGCTTTTGCTTGGAAGAAGAATTATCCCTGTTTGCTCTGATACAAACCCATACATGACGAGAAAAAGGCTTTGGCAGATGTCCTCTAGAATTTTTGAAAATTTGTTTAATTTTTCTGTGTATCTGTTACATTATATCAGAAAGAGGGATAACCATTCTTCTCCACCTACTGTGGATGCTGAGCTGTGAAATCACTGTTGTTTGCAAAACACAAGAAGACCCTTAATTGGAAGGATCAAACATTTCCTCAATTGGAAAAATCAAACATCTTGAATAAGTAATTTTTTTACTGGGCAAAATGGTCTTAATGGCCTTGGATTTATAGCAAGTTTTAATCTGCTCCCAGGTGGCCACTAATCCCGGAGAAACATTCAATTTTTTCAACAACTGGTTGCTTTAGTAATGAATATTTCTAATGAGACTATAGAAGCTGATCACAATCTATATTTAGCACAAAATACCTACTGGTCTACTTCAAGTGGTGATGTTATTGCTAGCATTCATGGCTTATAAATGTTGTCTTGCTTGCACTCTATTTATTAACTTCTCTAATATCACAATGGAAAACATGCTGATGAGAGCAAAGGAAAGCTCTTGAAAGCTAACTGGACGCATATTAAATCTGAGCAGGGGTGACAGACTTAGGGATGGTGTATGGTCCAGATCAAGTAAAAGAAAAAGCTTTACTCCAAACTTACCTGGGGTTTGTGCAAACAGGTTCTGTTTGTTTTACTCACAGGGCTCCAAATTAATGAAGATTCTAAAGAGTTTCTGTTGTTCATAACATGCCTGACTTATCTTTGAATAGGAAATTTGTCAAAGAATGATAGAACATATTGCTGGGTTTTGGCATTTTAGGAAGGAGATAAGGTGTAAATGATGTTGTCAGAAATGTGGTAGTAGTAATTGCCTACAATGAGTTCAGGCTTATTATTCACAACAAGCCAGTCTTTTTAGTGACAGCTGTCATCAATACTCATTAAAAACATCAGACCTTTATACTGCTTCTACAGCAAGGATTAAAAAATTTAAATTAGATAAATTTAATAATCTCCAAACCTGCCATGTACTTAAATGCATCCACTTGCATAAACACTCTGAATGTTCACTGAAAACCTTTGACTTCTGATTTTTCTAATGATACATGGCTGTGCTGAGGCTTCTAATATGAATTAAGTGCTATATTTGTAAGTACTCTTATTGGAAAACACATCAATTTTATGAATGATTTCTGCAGAGTGTGTAACATTCCATAAGTATATCTAGTTTTCAGGTTAATCATAATGAGATTGCATAGGTTCAAATTATGTAATTTTTCAGCTCCCTTGAAACTCAAGAATACAACTGCTTGAATAGACTCAGATTATAAACACTATTCATATAACTTTATATCTTGAAAGTCTCTTTGGTTCTCTGTTATTAAAATATTATGAAAAATGAAAGAACTCTGATTACATATGCCTGCATAGATAAATTTACATTAATGAGAGATGATTAATTATGAGTTAATGCCCTGTTCAGAAAAAGCATTTTGGGTGGCATAATGAACAGGGTGAGATGATAATCTGGCAACAGTCCTCTGCTGAGAAAATCAAAAGCCAGACACAAAGTGCTATTATGCATTTTGGAGCTATGCTGATAATAATCACGATTCTGAACTCCCACTCAGCTGTGCTCTCCCTGTACCACAAGATGTCACTATGCAATCCAGGATGATTTTTGGCTTTTAAATTTTTTAAAAAGGATTTTTAAATCAAAACTCAGAAACCGGTTTATTTCTCTTTAGATGTTCTCCGGAAAAAAATAAAGCTTGTAGGATAGCCCATATTGAACACTCATCATGGTTTTCAAATAAATTAAAGGGTATAGGACTGCCTGAATTTTGAGAACAACCTCCTTCTTTTAAAAGGCAGTGTAAAAATCCTGCCAGCAGTCCTTGTGAAACCGTTGATGATCCATAAGAAATCCAGGAGCATGTTTATGGCAATTGTTCCTAAGTGCCATTTTTAAGGGTGTTATTCTGCTGTTCACTCTTCCTGCTCATCTCTCCATCAGGCAATGTGGCTTTGTCTCCTACTATCACAAATACACATCCAACTAGGTGGAAGTAAAGTGTGTAAGAGTATTAAGCTGTCAAAGAATTCCACCAGTTCTAAAAAATAGCAGCAATTTCCTGTACTCCACGCTACAATTAAGCAGTCATAATATGGCATCCTATAGATGCCAGCCTCAGAAAGAATCAGTTGAAAAGAAAATCACTGGCAGTGGAGATCTCATTTTCTGTATTCCTGTTTTAGTAGAAAAAATATGTGCTTAAGTCTTTCTTTCTTTGATGTATTTCTTGGTAGGACTGTGATCTTTTACACTTCTTTCATGTTTGGTCTGGATTTTTAAACTTTTTTTTTCTGGGAGATTAGATAAGAATGTGCTGTCCACACATATGCCTGTTTATGGCTGCTGCCTAAGTAGGTAAAGTGCTGTAACTTCAAGATAAGACAAACACCACAGCCAGAAAATATTCTCTGGGAAAATCTTGTGCAAATGAACACTTCATCTTACCTCAACTTGGTGGTGGAATGAGAAAGTCACACATAAAATATGTTTTAAGTGACTCTGCATTCAAAATGTATTTCTGTCTTCTGACCAGAGTCTGACTAAGGTGCACAGCATAAAAATTCAAGCCAGCCAAAAGTATGTATTTACAAGCTAAATTATAGAATCCTGAGAGCAAGGATCCCTCTATTTATTGCTTAATTCAAATATCTAATGGAAAATTCTATGATAGACTCTTTCTCTGATGCTACACACTAGCAATATCTTCATAGCAAAGAGAGCACAGAGATAGACACTGAAGTCTTGCTGATTAGATCAGAGAAGAGATAAAGCTTAGCTGCTTCCTTTTAATTCTGTAATATTTTGTATACACCCACGTTTTGTTAGGACCGTGATTGGTTACTCTTTCTCTCTGTTACACCTTTGTTTTAATTCTTTTATACTGTTTTCTTTTTACTTTCATGAGTTAAAATCTTACCCATGGGGCCTCTGAAATATTCTTGTTGGCATCCTCCTGGCACCATAGCCACAGGGTCCTTGACAGGCATGGGAAGGTTCCCTCTATCCCTTAGTCTAACCCATCGTTGGGTGCCTGACTGCACATTGCTGTCATGGCTATACAATACGGCCTGTCCCAATGCATCGTTATTTCACTGTCCAGATTTTGCTAAATGCCATATGTTGAGACAAAATAGCTCTCTGGTGCAGCTGGGGCGCAGACTGTTCTGCCTAGCAGTCAGTCAGCTGTGTCCAACTCCCCATGCATGATGCTGTACAGAATCATAGAATATTCTGAGCTGGAAAGGACCCACAAGGATCATCAAATGCAACTTCTGGCTCTGCATATGACAACCCAAAAATCACACCATGTGCCAGAGACAGGGTGTCTGTGTAGGGGAGGACATCCTTGAGCAGGCCATGGCCCTGCAGAGGTGCCTCACTGGCTGAGGACAATGGCTGCAGCTGCAGATAGCTGCCAGGTGAGCAGTGCTGTGCCAAGGCAGGGGCAGAGAGGGAGCCAGGATGGGCACGGTATCTCCAGCTGTGTTAGTTGGAGAGAAGAGGACTGTTGTCACCCAGGGTTTGGGGTGCTCCTTTGTGCTTGAGAAGAAGGCCATTATGTATTCTGCCTGGTATGTATGGTCATATTTTCAGCTGGTGGGCTGTTAGCCACTAGGCATGGAAAGGGAAGAAGATACCCAGATGGATGAAGGCAGCATCAACTTGTTTTTATTGACATTTTGGCTGAAAAGGATGGTTTTGAAGTACTCAGTCTCTCAATGTAACTATCACAACTGCGTCAGTTATGTCAGCATATGGCATCAACAGTGGTGTTTTAAATGCTGTTTATTCCTTTTTAAGCCAACATTATTTTAATGCTACTTTAAGCATCCCATTTTTCCCACCACCTTGCAGTGACCTGCTGACAGCACTGCTTACCCTGTTCTTGGAGCAGGTGACATTGAAAGGCTAATTGACCTTTCCTGCAACACACAGAGTCAAGGAAGAGTGTCAAGACAGAAGGCCCACCACGGATAGAGAAGGAAACTGGGGAATACTGTCAGTCTCTAACCTGGGACTTAGGTTATTCTTGGGCCCTCTTACACATGCTTGGTTCTGGAAAAGGTAATAGCTTGTAATTGCACTTATATCTGCAGAACAGGTAGTTGAGGAAAGAGCAAGGATCAGGAGACAGCTGTGGCAGTGCCTGAGTGTGGTGGGGGCACAGAAGACAGCTACAGACCCAAGTACAGAGTGGGAATGTCTTTTTGGACTTCCAGAATAATGAGTTGAGAACAATGTCTTCTCCTTGTGAGGAGAGAATGAAACCTTGTATCCTCTTTCTGGAAGTCTTGCTCCTCTTTATGCAGGCTGTAATGAGACTGGAAAGAAGGATACACATTTTACTTAAAAGGAGAGAGATTGGGATTCTGCTTATAGTTCATTCGTGGTTGCTGTCAAGCATCCCTTGATGCTAGAACCCTTGCTCTCACCAGCTGATCTCTGTTCATCACTCTGCTGGTGAGGCAGGAACTGATGCTTTTCATGCTGGTGCCAAGGATAAATACTGAATAGTTCTGATCTGCTGAAAATTGCACTTAATGAATATTTGACAGGATGAGAAGGTTCAGCTGAATGCACATCTCTGTGGATTTATCAGTGGCTTGCACAATGGCAACACCTAAGTACATAGATCCATGATTCCAGAGAATGTACATCAGAGCGCAAAACCAAAAGGACTTCCTGCAGACAGCAAAGAAACTGCTGTTGGTGGCTCCTAATGGCTCTGAGACAGGAGAGATTTTTGTCTCTACACATAAGCACAGCAAGTGTGGGTCCCTTCCAGAGCACATTTGAAAACATCCTGATTGCTTTTAGGGACAGAAGTTCTAAGGGCATGATAAACTGAAGGGCATATGGCCTCACAGACTTCTGTGATCAAGAGAGGTACAGGGAACTAAATTTCTGTTGAGTCTGAAAGGGTGGAGTAGAGAAATGGCACAAATCTTCCAATAAGCAAAAAAAAGATAAAAAGAGACCAAGAGATTAAAGTGGGAGTAAAATCAGAATCTAGAAGCTGGTATGCTGTTTCTCTGGACCTAGAGGCTTTGCAACTAGAACTTAAGCATCTTCTGCTGGTCAGCATTCTGTCTGGACAGCAGCATAGTTCACCAGTAAGTGCCTGCAGTGTATGCCCAGACCAGACCACTGCAGTGGCCAAACCTCAGCTGTGCAAGGCTTCAGCCATGTGGATGTCCTCTCAGCAAGATGTTTCTTTTTATGGAACTTAAGCTGTGATTCCTGAGACAAGGTGGCTAGCTCTTAGCAACAAGATACTGATGTATCTTTAGCCTGGGAAGTTTTCTGTGGAGCATCTTGGTTCTTCCCTTAAACCTTGTAAATCACCATCTCTTTGTAATGTCGGCAGAAAACAAAATGGTGGTAAGCTGTGTCTTTTCACTAAGATATTATTTTATGTAGATTTCTAACCTTAGGTTTCTCCAGGCAGTGAAGAGTAAGGAAGTATCGAGGTCTGTTAGGCCTGCAGTAAAGAAAAGGATGGTGAACATCAGCCTACTTTTGGAGTGATGCTTGAGAGCCACCTTAGGGAACAGCACAGCCAAAGATAATAGGACCTGCTTCCATTGTATAGTGCTAATTATGATGAAAATTGGCATAATTGGGCCCATTCAATAGCAGGAATCTCACACGCAAGTTATTTTACTGTGTGTATGACAAAACTGCAAGCTACTGCTATGAGAAGGTTAGACAGAGTCAAAAGAAAAGCTTTAATATGTTGAAATTATACTAATGGGAAGTT
Organism: Pycnonotus jocosus; assembly: GCA_013400435.1. Lineage (NCBI taxonomy): Eukaryota > Metazoa > Chordata > Aves > Passeriformes > Pycnonotidae > Pycnonotus > Pycnonotus jocosus. The sequence goes on along the minus strand of VWYP01001612.1, from coordinate 12,655 downwards.
CTCAACCTTGAAGAGGGTTAGGATTTTTAATATGACCATTTGAAAGAATAATACTGCTCTCAGCAGACCTTTCTATTCCGAATGAATTACTTTGCTGGCACCTGATTGACAAAGATTTTTTTTGGTATCAGATACAACACACAGTACACAAGGACACATATTTTCTCATTGGAGAGCAACAGATTATTGCCTGCACTGCTGTTTTTAACATCACAACCTAAATGGCTTTTATGTTCTGAAAACAAAAAGCAGGGAGGAGAAAGAAAAGCTTTTGAAGAAAAAAAAAATTCCAATAACCCCCATTAACTGTAGAGGTCATTGAGACAAAATGAATGGGCCTAGAAATCCACTAAAAGCTACAGTACAAGGTACATTGAGACTGACAAGCCTTTCACCGAGTAGTTACAAATGGGACTAATTGTTTAAACTTGTTAGCCATTGCCAAAGCCTCTGATCCTTGAGTCAGCTGTGGAGGCTATGGCAGAAATCAATAAGGCATTGCACATAGTGAACTGCTAGACCATATGGATTGCCTGAAGGAAATTGCTCAGTTCTCTCTGGTCTGGAAACTGCAAGCAGGCAGCTGAATCTCCAGAAAAATTGAGAACACCAGCCTAGGGCAATTTGGGCAATGGTGAGGATAAGGAGCAGGAAATAGAAATCCAGCATGAGAGATTACAGCTGGACTTCTAGGCTGTGGTGAAGCTTGTGGTGGATGTTCAAATATCATCTGCATTAGGAAGCTAATTACCTGAGGCTGGCATTTTTGTCTTGGAAGTAACAAAAAGCTTGGCAATGCCATCACTGGTATGAACAGTCTGATAGCAAACTACATATAAACTACAGCTGCTATGGAGAGGAGACATCTCCTAAGGAAAAATTCTGAACTGTCAGAGAACTTCCTTCCCATTGGCACATTTTGAAAGATTCCTGTTACATTGATCAGCTGCTTTCATGTTTTTGTAACAATTTTAGACAAGCTACAAATTGTAAGCAATCTGTGAAACGGAAGCATTGGTACTTGCAGGCCAACAGACTCTGAAAGACAGAGAGGTGCCTTTGCTAGACCTGATGGTCTCCTTGCCATTAGAGCTAGTTGTAGCCTCCATTTCTGTCCAGTGTTGCACAAAACATTGGCATTTGTGCTACACCTCTGACAAGTTTTGAAAAGGCATCTCTTGTCTCTTGTGGTCTCTCCACTGCTCCTTAGCTGCTCTTTACCTTTTGTTCTCTTTCTTCCAGAAGTTTAACAATGCAGTGTTATGTGGCAGGTGGCTGACAAACCCTCAGTGTTATTCTTCTAGACTGCTCACTCCCTTTTACTTCTCCTTTGTCTGTCCAAGACAACTGAAAATTATTCACATAATTTGTTTCAGTTTTTGGTCTAACTATTGTTGTTCCAGAATACCCAATAACTTGGCAGTCAAAGAACTTCACAGTTTAAGGAAGAATTGAAAACGAAGATGCTTTTCTGATTCAGAAAGTGTATGGATGAACATATGCTATACCAGATCCAGGCTCAAGTTTTAATAGGGTTGTTATTTATTCTGAAGAAAGTGTACATATGTGCTTGTGTGCTCATACATCTCTTTCTCTTTCTCTCTCTCTCTTTCTCTTTCTCTCTCTTTCTCTTTCTCTTTCTCTTTCTCTTTCTCTTTCTCTTTCTCTTTCTCTCTTTCTTTCTTTCTCTCTCTCTCACTCTCTTTCTCCCACTCTCTCTCTCTCTCTCTCTCTTTCTCTCTTTCTTTCTCTCTTTTCCTTTCTCTCTCCCTTTCTTTCTCACTTTTCCCCTTTCTCCCTCTTTTTCTCTCTTCTTCCCCCTGCCCTTTTCTGTCTTGCCTTGCCTTTCTTCTTTTTCTCCACAGTTGTGTTTTCATACACAGTGGTGTAAAAAATTCAGAAAACTTTTCTGAGTTAAAGACTGTCTTGTACAGGGATAGCCCCAATGACATCTTTCCTGTGGGAAAATGTTCAAATGCAGGATAGGCAAAAAATGTCAAGATTGTTAATTTATTGCTGTCACTGTTTTCATCTTTCTCTTATACACAGCGCATTTTGCCCAGGTTTTCACAACTCAGAAAATGACTATTGTTATAGTTGCTTGATTGCTTATAGAGAAAAAAGAAGATGACAGCCTGTTAGAGGTCACTAAGGAGCTTTTTCTGAAAAAAGGCTTCCTAAATGATACAGTAAAAAGCACCTGGTGTGGTTAGAGAATGATGAAGAAAGTAAGTTTCAGCCAGATAGTGTGGCTTGGTTTAGTTCTTAATAGGCTGCATAGGACGTGACTAAGTTTTTCAAATTCCTCATCAGATTGGGGATAACATTCTAGCAAACCTATGTGCACCTGAAGAAAAACAGCAAAGTCAACACAGGTAAGATGAGAACCATTATCATACACAATTTACAAGGAATTTCCTTAGTGAATGACACAAGAGCCAATGAAGTGGTGTTATTTTCACATGTGCATAATTTTGCACTGGAATTTGACAAAAAGGTTGTTTCAGATGTAATTGGTAATGGCCAATAATTGTAATAGGATATTTGCTGTGATGCATATGACTGAAGGGTTCTGCAGTAAGAAGTTGGCTGATTGTGCTAAACCTTATCCAGAAGTTTTTTCTGATAGACAGTGGTATGACCATGCTTCAAGAAGTTGATAGTGTCCAGAAAGAGAAAGTTTTTTGAAAGGAGTTTATTTATTTGGTCTTTTTTCCTTTTACTTTTTCTTGGGCAGATTTATTTTAGAGGGAAAAGTAACATTATAGAGTGCTATGGCAGTTTATTAACTCTAGATAAAACTTCTTATTTATCTAGCTTTACATGGCTTCCAACTTCTGCAACACATCTATCACAATCTTATCATGAATTGCTGGCAAGCATATGCAAGTTGATAGCAGAAAAATCGTTCAAATGCAGAAAAGCCTCCCAATGAGGTCAAGTCAGTCATAACTGTCTTGGTGCAGAAGCAGTTGATGGTAAACACTAGCTAAATCTATAGAAGATAAATCAATTCATTTCACTTACAAACCATATGCCTCCTGCTTTCTTTTGCATAACCACAGTAAGGGCTCAGAAGCAGGGATATCAATAAAAACCATTAAGCAGTAATTTTTCTATCTGTGGTTCAACATCACTTTGACTGAATACCTAACACAGCTCTTGCAGCACTGGAGGATCCTTTCTGTGAATATGTTTTTCCATAACTCTCTTAAATTCCTAAACTTTTGAAAATGTGCAGCAAGCATAACACAAAAACTCAAAACAATCTCTCTGCATTTATTTCACTTCTTCATGGTGAGTGACTAATCTGTCAAGTTGCTCTGGCTGCCTGGTTCTCCCTGCTGCCATACTGAACCATAAAAGGGCTTGCTTTCTATTGCCTTACATCATTAATTAATTTTGAAAGACCATGGGCAACTCTCTCTTGTGCTTCATCTGACCTTTTGTCATAAACTTTGACTGAAGCCTTCTTCCGACAATATTTTTTGTATTCTCTGTATATATGTCATGTATCAGAGTCCTGAGTGACAACTCCTTGTTAACTGTCCAGAAAGTTAGGTATAAAGTGGTAATGTTAGAGGAGATGTTTAATTCTGTTTCTTGTGATGAAGACTAAGTTACAGATAGGCTATGTGAGCTTTCAAGAGTAAATTTACTGGAGAAGAAGGCCCATTATGACTGTTCCTCACTGTGGGAAAATCTGGTGATTTTGTATTTTCTGATGATAGCAGTGCTGGATTGATTCTTGCAGAGCAAGCCGCACCCCTATCTTCATAGCTCCATTTTTGTTTATTATGGCTTTGTACATTAAGGCTGTGGAAAATTTTTGATTGAGGATGAAAAAACAGCCCTGAAAGCAGCCTGGGGCTCATGCAACAGCAAACTTAAAATTATGAATAGAATTCCAAGTCTGTGCCTCCATGTAGAGAAAGACTTAATTCTTGTAGTTGAGGTCTTAAGTGACCCGAGTCCCTCTACTCTGCTTAGCATGAAGCTGTAGTGTTTTCAATCAGGGAGAGCTTTTCAAGACTGCTGCTGTTTCAGCTGTGGTTGTACAACAAGTACATAATGAATTTGTATATTCATGTTGTATTGTCTGAGATTAAGAACAACATTTTAGCCAGTCATGGAGAGAAGGAGAATGTATTTCATGAGGGGAGTGTGATATGGACTGAGCTCATGATAAATTGAAGTATTTTCCCCAATATGATCTAAAAGAACACCACTGTGTGCTGCAGAATAATACAAGGGACTGAGAGCAAGGCATCAAGACCTATTGTAAAAGAAAATAAACACTTCTTGTTGATATATTGCCACACAGGTGCACAGCAGTGTGCTCTGGAGTCAGGGTATACCTTGCACTATTTAAGCAAATCCAGCAGTGCATTCAAGCAGGAGAGGTGATGGTTCCACCTTGTGTAATAGCTGGGATAAATAAATCAGGACAAAAACTGTCACTGACTGAGATAATTTCAAATTTAGTGACTTCCAGACATATAATTCTGGATTAAAAAACAGCTAAAAAATGTGCAATTTTTGCAACAAATGCATGAATGACTAAATTACAAACTTAGCAACAATACAATAATTCCTCATGAGGGTCTTGCACTTTGTCTTTTATAGAACAGTGATTAAAAAAAAAATAATCATGCATTGCTTCTATGGCTGATCACAAAGACAGTACTCAAGGGTTTGTTTTAAAGGTACATGTTCACATTTACTCATGGTTTAATGCATTGTGACCTAGCTAATTCATCTTAGTTAAAAGAGTTATGAGTTTCACACGTTTGCTAGAGCAGTCCTCTTACTATTAGTACAATATAAAGAGACCTTAAATCTGGCAGTGCCACCTTTTTCAGGTTTCTTATTACAGTTTTAGAAGAGTAAAAGCCACCTTTGTATGAGTTGAATTCAAGGCTTCATCTCTCAGAGTGTCCTTGGAGTATATCCCATCTTTATAATAATGGATAAATGTCAGATAAAGATGCTATGGACATAATTACATTTTATTCTCCAAACCCTGTGTTTCATTGTGGAAATATTTCAGCCTATATTATATAATGTGATTTAACAGCAGAATCTTAGAGACCAGTTGTTTCTCTGTGGCCTTTCTCTCTCTAGGATAAGAACTGTTACAGCAGTGTAGTTTTGTTTGTTCATTTGTTTTGTTAAAGTGCATTTAGCTTTACACTTATGTGGAAGAAGGCAATTAAATGTGTTTTTCACTTAGACTTGAAAACACAGAAATTTGGGATGACCTTTAGTTGTTATGGGAGTTTGTTTAACAGCTAAGGTTGTCCCTGAAAATTTTGTTTCAGTCTGGTTACTGGTAGACTTAATGTCCACCCAGTTATTTCTTAGCATCAGACGAGCAGAATGTTTAACAGTTTGGATACCAGTACCTCACCTATGGGTTAAAGTGTAATGAAGAAGTACTCAGCTGTATTCAGTTGTAAACCTAAAATCTTGTTTAGAGTTTATGCCTAATTTTTACTCCATTTTGAAAATTCCAATGAAAAATTAAGACAAGAGTACGGGAAGTTTCTGCTGGGTGATTTTTATCTGCTTTTTATCATACAAATCAGTAATCAGAGTGTCCATTTGGTAAGAACAATGTTTGTTTTCAAAGGTATCTGAAAGGGATATGGCTTAGAGCATGGTCAATGGGAATTCTTTCACTCATGGCTAATCAGTCTAATCTTATGTTATGAAATCTAGAAGACTTGAATTAGTTCAGTTCATCCCAGACTGTAAAGTTTTGTGAAAACAACAAGTGATTGGCAGCAGCTTCATGAAAAAAGATGGGGAGAATATATTACTGCACTTCTTGCTCCTTGGCAAGCTAATACATAGGCAGATTGATGAAAACACGTTGATTGTTTAAACTTATTTTGAGGAAATTGGCCAAAGGGTTCCAGCACTCTGTTCAGTTCAAGTAGGTTGAACAATACAAAATAGGCATCTTGATATAATCCTGCATCCTATGTTGTTATTTTGACCTAATGCCTGGAAATAATGTTTTGGCAAATCAGTCTATTAGCCTGTGTGTCCTTCTCACTAACCCATCTCATCTTGTCCTGGAATTAAAATCAAGTATGCATGGCACTAATTATATCAGAATTCTCTACCTACTTGTTTAATTGCCACTCTGTGGTATTTCTAAGAAAATAACATTGAAAACATGCTTTTTATTTAGTATGAGGCTGAATTCCATATCTCCTCAGTTTTTAAGGAAAGCTCTGAGCTTAGATACATAAATGCAGGTCAGATAAACAACCTCCTTCTGATGGATGGACAGAGAGTATCCAAGATTTTGAAGGCTGCAAAATTCCTGTCAGAATGTGGAACAAACTATATGATCAACAAAATAGTAAAAGTAAATAAAGGTGGCCATATTTTATTGCTGGATCAGCATGTTGCCTTTCCATGAGTCGGCTTAAAATTTTGCTTTTACATTATTTTCCAATTTAAAGAATCACAGAAATCTCAGATATTTTGCAATAGATTTCTGCCATTTGCATTTGCATTTCTTCCAATGTTAACATAGAGTAAATGTACCTGGAGCAACACCCCATGAAACAGTTAAAATTACTTTTGGATGAAGTGGAGGGGTGTGGATTTCTTTGTATTTGCCATATATATCTTTATTTCAAGTCCAGGGTTCTTATCATAGTCAGTTATTTTCCTCTACAGTTTTAAATGGAGTGCATCATTGATTAAGTTTAATTTGTTTCGCTGGAGGCTTGCAGGGTAATGGTACAGTTACTAAAAGAAAGCAGCTTCTAATTGAGGGCAGTTCCTAAACAAAGATACAAATAGTTGCATACTTCCCCTTTCAGGGCTGAGTTAGTTCAATGAGCTATTGTTTATGTCCGGAGACGGAAGTGCTGTGGGGCTAATTGACCTGAAGGGTGCCAAGTCAACTTTGAGTTAGTGTAACTCACAGCTCCAGTGAGTTAACAATCTTACCATTAACTTACAATGCAGAAACTCAGGTACAAATCAACGATCTGACAGCTTGAAGTTTTTATGAAAATGAAACCATACATTAACCACTCCCCTCCCCTTCCAAGCTGCACTCAAATTTAACTAGTCAATGGTTTTGAAGTTAACACCTTGGCCTTTGAAATATTTGAACTACTTTTCCAATTTACTAAGCAGTACAGAGACTGAACAGAGAATCGGTCACTTTTCATCTTTCAGATATGAACTGTAAAAGAGCCTTTGACTTGGTCCCCATTTCTTGCAACACAATCCTAGGCTTGGGGAAGAGTGGCTGGAAAGTTGCCCAGCTGATGAGGATCTAAGATGTTTGCCAGAGAGACAAACACGAGCCAATACTATGCCCAGGCAGTCTAGAAGGTGAATAACATCCTGGCTAATATCAGAAATAGTGTGGCCAGCAGACTAGGGACAGGATTGTGACCCTGTACCCAGCATTGGTGAGGCCACACCTCAAATCCCATGTCCAGTTTTGGGCCTGTGACTCACTGCAGGACAGACATTGAGGTGCTGGAGCATGTCCAGAAAAGGGCAAAGGAGATGATGAAGGTTCTAGAGTGCAAGTCCTATGGGGAGTGGCTGAGGAAGATGTGGATATTTAACCTGGAGAAAAGAAGGCTCAGGGGAGACCTTACTGCTCCCTAGAACTGCCTTAAAGAAGTTGTAGTGGTGGTCAGTCTACCACATAACAAGTGATAGCACCTGTGGGATCAGTCTCAAGTTGTTCCAGGAGAGGTTTAGATTGGCTATCAAGGGAAAGTTATTCACCAAAAAGATTGCCAAGCACTCTAGCACTCTGCCCAGGGAAGTGATGGAGGTATTTAAAAGACAGGTACATGTGGCACTTGGGGACATGGTTTAGTGGTGGGCTTGGCAGTGCTGGGTTAATGGTTAGATTTGATCATCACAGAGGTCTTTTCCAACATAAACCATTCTATGGTTTTATGATTCTATGATTCTATGACTCATGTATGCTAACCTATCAAACCTGGAAACTTCTGCTGTAATGTTTTGGCACTAACATTGTCATGGCAGCTGGTGTGTGATCTTCAGGAAAAGCAAAATTGCAAAGCACCATTAGAAGGGCATTCCTGAAACAATAGTTGGAGCAATGTATACATGTGAATAGTATGTGTGTTTTCACATTTACTTCTCTGGATCTGTTTGCTAGTACATGTGTGAAGATCTGTGTATGGGCAATTTCCTTCAGGAAGCTATTTTACAAAGTTTTACTGGATGAGAAAGTAGTCTGCTTAAAACTATGGTAAAGGGAAAGCATGCTGTGATTGGTGAAGAAAGAGGATTTCACCTATTATCTTGATAATCCAACTATTTGGGAAGATATGAGAAGGAGCTATTGTAAAGTTACCTGCTATATTTTAGATATGAATTACTGTTGTGGTCTGTCACACAGGGAAAAACTTAAATGAAGAAATTAAACCCCAACAATAAATAAAAAGGACTTACCTAGAATGTGTTTTATTTTCCAATAACTTCTGCTGAGAAGCATAAAGCTCCTTTGAGATTCTCATTTTTTTAGCACAAATTCCCACTAGACCAACAAACAATGTGTTACTATAATTTTCAGCCTTTTCTTCCTGGGAGTTATTAATTATGCATTTTTAAATTATTTTCTTTCTCCACCCCCTATATTAAGTGGTTCTGCTAGTTATTTTACATCAGTTAGTCCATATAAAAATGCCACTTTCCTAAATATCGATTTGCTATTCTGCCGGGCCTAGCAAGCAGTAAAATGAGATTAAATTAAATGCTGTCTCTCGATGTCTGCTCCTAAGCATCTCATAGCCAAAATCAGATCTTGCAAAATATTTGGTCTGAAATGCCTTCATTTTTCAACAAAATGTATATACCTAACTACCCCTGATGAGTAGGGCTTTTGGCTACAAAACGCAAAGAAAAATCCCTAGCTCCATATCTAGACATTTAAAGGAGTAACATGATTTTCAGGAACACACAGCCATTTTCAATAGGACTAAAAGACACTTGGTACTTCTGAGAAACACAAAATCCTATGAAGCTTAAGTAAAGCTTGACTTTGACTTATTTGTACCTTGCCCCTGCTCTAAGAAGGACAGCAATACATTTCCTACTCTCTGAGAAGTGCACCTAAAATAGCTTAGAGAAAATGATGCTTTTGCAATATTAAACTGACCATTTGGGGAAGGAAACTCCTGTGAACAAACATAACTATTGCAAAAAATGAGTCACTGAAGCTGTTTTAAAAGCAAAAAGAACACAGTAATGCAAAAATTGGAACACAGTAATGCAAAAAGTAGAAGGTTATAGTTAATTTAACATTTCCTTTCTGGAGAAGTTCCCACCGACTTCAAAATGGAATACATAACCCCCATTTTTAAAAAAGGGAAAAAACCCTCAGGATTCACAGGCTGGTCAGTCTCACTTCCATGCCCAGCAAGATAATGAAGCATGTCCTCCTAGAAACTATGCTTAGGCACATGAAAAATAAGGGGGTGCATGTTGACAGTGAAGACAGTTTCAGTTAAGAGCAAATTGTACCTGACAAATATGATGGGGTTACAGCTTTGGTGGATAAGGAAAAAGCAACTGACACCATTTACTTGAAGCTATGCAAAGCATTTTACAATTTCCCACACAACTTCTTTATCTCTCAACTGGAGAAACACGGATCTGGCAGGTGGACAACTTGTTGGATAAGGAATTAGCTGGATAGTCACACTCAAAGAGTTGTGGTCAATGGCTCAATGTCCAAGTGGAGAGCAGTGGTGAGTGGTGTCCTCAGTGGCTGGTATTGGGACTAGAGCTATTTAACAGCTTTGCTGGTGACAGAGACAGTGGGATGGAGTGCACCCCCAGCAGCTGTGCTGACAACACCAAGCTGTGTGGTGTCAACATACTGGAGTGCAGGGATGGCATGCAGTGGGACTGTGACAGGCTTGAGAGGGGACCCATGTGAAACTCATGAAGTTCAATGAGGCCAAGAGCAAGGTCAGGGCAATCCCAAGCACACAAGAGTAATCCAGTGCAAGGACCAGTTACCGTGGCTCAGTTTAACATTTGCTGCTAATATCAAGAAATGCCCTTTAATACTTACCTGTTCTCTTGGGGCAGATTTAAGCTGTGGTATTATGCTAATGCACATAAGTAGCGCCTTCTCCTTACAAGCCAGAAACCCCCAAACCAACAACAACCAACTTTGAAGAATTCTTAGTAGTTTTAAAATTCCATGACTTTGGTCAAAGGACTGAGAAACCAGGTATTAAGGATTTCAGGCTGTCAGAAGCTTCTTCCAATAAGAGGGCTTCTGTCATTCACAGTTGGGCACGTTCAAGTTTTCCTGCATTACTTACCTTCATGCTGACAGCTTGAGCGTCTCAGGGGACTGTGGGATTTTCTTTCCCCTTTTTTTCCTTTCAAAGTGTTTTGAGTGTCAGAGGGAGCTGAGGAGCAATGTGAAGGAGTGAGAATGAGATGGGTTTTTTGGTGTTTCAACTACTGTCTATTAAATTTCAAACAAGATATTGGCAATTTGTTAAGCTTTTCCTCCCTAACTAATATTTAAAAGCATTCAATTAAGGCTGTATAATGTGTTCAATGAGTTAAACCACCCCATGATATTAGAAAAATATTACATATATAAATAAAATACATCAAAGCATTAAAAAGCTATTACACACTCCGAACATAAAATGGCAGAGTAATGATGGATCCTGCCATGCAGCAAACATATTCAAAAATATTATCTTCCTGGTAATGAAATGCCATCCGTTTCATTTTAAGCTAAATACATTAGACATATCAGTGGAGTCTGTGCTGACACAGCAGTGAGTTGAAATTGAAAATCTGAAATTATATATATGATTGGACACAGTGTTAAAGTAATTTATAGGAAAAACCACAAATGTGCTGGGTCTGCACCTTTTGGTGAACTCATTTTAGAGAATCAGATAGAGAAAAACTCTACCATTTCTAATGTGCAGTAGAATGGCAGCTCGCCAGGACCCCAATATATTCAGTATGAGGGACAGAAAGGAAAGAAAGAAAGAGGCTACTGAGACTTGATTCAAATTACAACAATTCTGCATAAGCCATCAAGAAAATGGCATTCGTTTTCATTGCTGAGACCTAATATGATATAGCAGCTGTAGGAACTATATTAGCTATCAAGACAAGAGGGAGATAACGGGGAAACATTTAGAGAGGAACATCAGGACAGCGCTAATTTCAGCTCAGCTGCAGATGCTTTGCATACTTTGCCACGGAGAGCAAAGTGGCAGCAGGAATCATTATGACAATCATCTGATACTCAAAGTTTAGGTTGAATTCAGTTTCTGCTGACTGGAATGGAGCCTCGATTATTACAAACACACACACACTCTCACACACACACACACACACATCCCTCGCCTTGATGCGCACTGACAATTTTCCTCTCTCTCATAAGTCTTTCTGTTTTCCTGGCTGTCTCGTCTTCAGTCAGCTAAAGAAAACCAAAGAAACAACGAGCATCAGAAAAGGTTTTGTCCTTGGAACAGCTCTCTAAGCCTTACTTTCAAACATCTTTTACCCTATTTCTTATAGTTCTTCCCTGAATTCAGAATGCTTTTCATTTGGTCTGGGAAAAGAATTGAAGAAAGAGGCAGTAATCTACTATTAATGTATGGATTCAGTCCTAGCATTACTATTATAGTTGTCAATGTGATGATTTATAGCTTTATATTTATTTATTGCTTGTTAATCAGAAATAAGGTAATTGATGTGATGCAAAATATAGGCAGATTTTTCACAGAGCACTTACTTGCTAAGCAGATCAGACACACAAGTTATTTTGGGATTTTGTTATCTTACTTTACCTCCAACAAATACCCTATATTTTCCTGATTTTTAAGAGCACCATTGTTCTGATTAGGCTTTGGGTGACCTAGTTGAGGCCTTCCATTACCCCCAAAGAGAGTCTGCAGGAAAATTGTTAAAGACGTTTTCCAAGGACTTGTAGTGACAGGATGGAGGGGAAAAACTTCAAACTGAAAGTGAGTAGGTTTAGATTACAGATTAGGAGAAACTTCTTCAGTGTAAGGGTGAGGAGGCACTGGAACAGGATGCCCAGAGAAGCTGTGTATGCCCTGTCCCTGGAAGTGTTCAGGGCCAGGAAGGGGTTTGGAGCTACTTGACCTCTAAACTCCCTGTCAGCCCAAGACTTCCATGATTCCATGATTTTCTTCAGAGATCACAGCAATCATAAAACATGAAAATAAGTGATGCCTGGGTCTCTGAAATATGTTTCATATGGTTTGATTGCACCACTGCTCTCCTCAACAGCAGTAAAAAAAGTTTTTTGACAGTAACATATAAACAGTACATCTTTACTCTGGGTAGATGCTACCTGTTTCTAATGCGAGTAAATGTTATCTTC
>VWYP01001609.1:248996-265018 GCA_013400435.1 Pycnonotus jocosus | reverse complement strand
AAAAAAAAAAAAAAGAGGTGGTGTGGGGAGAAAGAAACATCCAGACCCAGCCACCCGATCATCCACGAGCACTGTCCAGGCTGCAGGCTGGATTTGCCATCTCACAAAAAAATGCCCAGGGACAGAGCAGAAGACAGGGCAGTGTAATGACACGGAAATATGGAAAGAAAAATAAATTTTAAAAGTCTCAGGTCGGTTCTTATGGCAGTTCAGCTGTGATGCTGCTGTCCCGTGTTTCTCGGAGTGAACACGGAAATGTCCCAGCTTGGAATGAGAGGCACAGCCTGTCCCCAGCCCTGGCAGGGACTTACTCGAGGTCGTCCCGAAGGTCACGGCCAGGGCCAGGGCTGCTGCCTCCCGTCACGGGGCCCCTCTGGGCTGGCCCCAGCCGGTGACACAGAGTTGGGGGAGGCACCCCGGACACCACAGCGGCAGAGAGCCCAACCTCTGCTCGGCCTCTGCAGAGCCCAAAGGTGCAGCAGGGATAGGACGGGGTAGAGGATGGGATGGGACTGGATGGGATGTCCCCTCCTGCCTTGGCAAACAGGGGAGCAAGGGCAGCCTGATGCCAGGGGTACCCCCAGTCCTTGCCCCCTCCCCACCCCACGCCCCACTAATTACCGCTCTTAAGGAAGCGCCTGGTCGTTGTGGCCATTTAAGGTAGCCCCGGCCCCTCTGAGTAAGGGTAATTGGGCCATAATTTGTTTTCGGTGTCAAGATGGCGTCAAAGATAAGACAAAAATCTCCAGGTTTGGGGGCTAAAGAGACAGGAGAAATCCTGACCCGGGGCCGACCTCGGAGGAATGGCCACAAGCCCCAGTGAGTCACATGGCAGGTGAAAGATTTACTGCCAGGGGAGCTTTTTGATCCTCTCCCAACACTTGGAGCCTCTCAGGCCAGTTGCTGGCTCCTAAGTCAGACTGGCTCCTGGGAGCACTGCTCAGGTGGGAAGGTTTTCTGTCCAACCGAGGCCCCGCCCAGCTGCAAAGTTCACGACATTCAACAGTTCTTCCTCAAATCTCCATGGTCCTGGAGTCACATGATTCTGAGACCCATCTGAGGAGAAGATGCATTTCCAATCCATGGCTGTAGAAATGATGTCCAAGCACGGGAAGACTCTGCAGCCACAAGGTAGATGAATGCCCATTTTTTTTTTTCTTTTCTTTTGCTTTTATTTTATTTTCTAAACCAAATCCAAACTCTCTGGGTTTTCACCCCTGTGGTTTTTCCTGCTTGGTCCTGCTTGCGCTGAGGTCTGCCCAGGGTAAATTTTCCATGCAGCTGCCTTTGTTGGGAGAAAAAACAAGAACCCTGCACCTTGAGCCAACCTTCCCAAGACCATCCTTCAAACAATGGACAAACTCATGATCCATCCCACGTCCCTACCTCTCCAAAGCCGACCTGCATTGCTCCTTTACTCCATGGAGGCTCTTTCTCCAGTGCAGAGGATTGGGAGACCTATAGCTTTTTGCAGAATTACCTGTTCTTGTCCTGCTCAGTAGTGGAGCAGTGCTCACTGCCCAGTGAAATCAGCACAGCCCTCAGGTGAGGGTGGGTGGTGTGGGGTAGCACAGCAGCCCACCTGTGTCTCATGCAGCAGCTGGATTTAAGGGCCAGGATGGAAGGACTGGCAGAGGACCAGTGCTGTACAGCTCAGGGCAGGGGGTGAAACCATCCAGGCACTTTGCTCAGCAGCACTCGGTGCCACAGTCCTGTGATGCTGGATGAGCTCTGTCTCTCCTGGTGACTCCAAAGCTGAAGTGCAATAACAAACGTGGAGATGCTGCAGCTCCAGGAACCTGCTGATCAGAGGGGCCAAGGAGCCAGATGGAGCTGCTGGAACATGAGTGGGAAGCACAGGCTGGGAGGAGGGTGTGCACTGGTGAGAGGGGAGTGAGAGGCACTTCCCTAAGAGCAGAAGGATTGCAGAGCTACAGCACAGGCTTGGAGCCTCTCTGAGTGCTTGTGACAGATCCTCAAAGCAGGGAAGGCCCTTCTTGCTGTTCCCTTTCTCCCTGCTTCTTCTTTTGTGTGAGGAATTCAGGTCCTGACCACCCTGAAAGACTTTACAGTAACCAGAGAAGTAGGGGAATTTATGGCATCACCAGCAGCTGAAAGCTGAGGGATTGAGGGGAAAAGCTTTTTTTTTCCTTTTCTGCCTCAAACTGCAGCTACCTTGACAAAATTGTCATGGCCTGTGACTGACCTGTAGGAGCAGCTCAGAGAAAAGCAGGGCCCAGAGCGGGCTGATTTAACTGTCGTAGCCAGGAGCTCCTTCCCAAACTGAGACATGGGACGGAGTTAGGAGTTTGAGCTAGTGCACAAAGCTTGCAGGAACCCTGAAACTCCCTCCTCTGCTCTCCTGGGCTTCCTCCCAGGCCATGCCTGCTGGGCTGGGTGCAGGAGCTGCTGAGAACACAGACACCAAAGTGAGGTGCCAAGGAGCTGGATACAACAGGCTTTGCCCACAAGATGTCAAGGGCAGGAAGAGACACAGGGATGTGGGATGGGATGCCCATCACTGTGCTCTCTGGCAGTACATATCTGTGGTAGGAGAAACAGCAGAGCCACCTCATCTACCTGACAGTTCCCTCTTCCCCACAGCATCAGGGTGCTCCGGCTGAAGGTGCTGGGGTGATCACAGAATACTTCCTGAAACAGGTAAAGGGAACAGATCTTGGAGGAAGTTCCAAAGGCAATTAAATAAAAGCACATTGGGGGGTACTTAGGAAAGAAGCCAGCACTGCCTGCAAGGATAAAAGATGTGAAATGGACTCCAGCTCCAGGTAAAGTGAGACTGAGTGCTGGTGGAACTGTGTAGTTATCCCTTATTGGACAGAGGAAAAATTTAAAAAGGAAAAAAAAAAAAAAGAAGGAAAGCAAGCCCTGAGTCTCTCCCCTCCACACTCCTCCTGCACAGCCACATTTCTAAGACACAAAACCATTAAATCCACATTCACATTTTTCCCTGGTCCTCTGTGCTGCCCTTTCTGCTGGGGAGTGGGGAAGCAAGGCCTGGTTTCCATCAAGGCTGTGAGGAGGCCGCAGGACGGCTCACGCAGAGGATCGGACGTGTTCAATTTCAATGTCCAACCAGGAAAAAAAAAACCTCAAAACCCAAACAAACCATTTTTATGATCTCCACATCCCAGCACAGCATAATCCCGCTTCCGGTCTCTGACAGGCACAGCCAGCTCCTGCCAAGGAAGCATCTTGGGGATGGGGACACGGCCCCGGTGCCCCCGGGAGCTGCCCTGGGCTCGGAGGGGCAGAGATTTCCCCTCTGGGTTCCTGAGCTAACACTGCCCTCGCACGGCAGCGGGAGTGCAGAGAGGGATGCGCAGCTCTCGGCCCATCAGATCGATCTGCTGCTTCCTTTGTTTGGCAGTGTGAGTGTATTAAAAAGAATGAGCAGATTCTGCCTCGGTTTCGAGCTTGAAATCTTCTGTGGGTTTCTTGGCAGGGAGCAAACATGAGATTAAGCAGCATTATTCATTACTCTATACAAATAACAGATTAACTGGCAGTTTATTTCTATCACAAGTTTCCATTATACCCTCTTGTGTTGAAGTCAGCACCTCCACAACAGGTTGCTGCTTACAGCTGTCCTCCTGTTTAGCCCTGCTGCCCCTCCTTCTCACTGTGCTGGCAGAAGAGCCCCCCTCATCAATTTGAGAATGCAAATGACACAGTTTTCCCCTCCCATACTCCCAGCAAGGGTTATGCTGCCCCTGTCCTCACCTGAAGACTCCCCTGACACCTCCTGAAAACCCTTGACAGGACACAAACTGTGTGACATGATTGACCCTTGCTCCTTGCTCCCTGGTGCTCACCTGTGTTGCCTCTGGTCTTGCCTTCCTCAACTGAGAGCTCCCTGAGGCAGGCACAACCTCCTGTAGCACAGCACCATGTTCCAAAATGATCCTGCTTCATTTAGGCCTCCAGACACATCCACAAAGGCAGGCACTGGGGACACTGGGATCTGTTCTGGGCGTAAAGCTTTTGACATCTGATCATCCTCCTCTGTGAGAACCCAAGTGTGTGAAAAGTGACACTACAACCTCTTTCCTGGCTAAAAATCAAGGCTAAAAGCATGACTCAAACAGTGCCAGGAGAGCCTTTAAAAACACCATGACAGAGTTCAGACGAACAAGTACTCAAGTCCCAGGTTTTTTAGCTTGCTTCCTCAGTGCAACACAATAGTGAGGCACCTTTGCATGTGAGGCTAGTGGTCAGGAGGGGTATCAGAAAAATAAACGAAACAAAGCATTTCATGGGAAAGGATCCTCAATGTTGGGATGGTCCATGTCATTACTGCTCTGGAGCTGTGCCCACCTTGTCAGCTGGGTGTGCAGGTTTGACTCTGGACAACAGGAGCTATAAATCATGCATGAAATGAAGCCAGGGATGTGCCTGAGAAAGGAGCAGAAGCACAGGGTTGAACTAGACATAAGGAAGATTCACTAGGAAACATGAATCAAATGAGAAGCTCCACTTGACAGACTCTTCATGATACAGGAGGGGAGGAATTCCTATCATAGAAAAGCCTAAACACTCCCCAAAATGCAAGGGCATGTGGCTCTTCAACAGCCTCCATCTTTCTTGCAAGTTGTCTTTTTGTTGCATCAAAAGACTCCATGAATTGCACCTGTGCAACACACATGGGCTTGTCAGAAAATACCCCATCACCTGAGATTTCTACTGCAGGCTTGGCATTCCCACTGTGCAGTGCCATTCTCTACTCCACGTTTGTTTTCAGCCCTGGGGAGCGGGGTGGGAAAACGCACTGAGTCTGCGAAGCTTGGCACAAAAGATCCACACAAAGCACAACTCCCTTGGCTCTGGAACCATCAGTGCTGAGGGCAGAAAAGCAAACAAGGGAATGTGGGCCCGGTTGCTAGATAGATCATTTATTAAAGTGAAATTCAGAATTTTATCTTTGTCAGACGGTACAGAGTTAAAGTCTCATACACAGTGGAAGCAGGACATTTCCTACACCTCAGAGAAATGAGTTCTACAGTTTTTGCTATAAGTTACTAAGTTGCTTTAACAATACACAGCTATATTACACAGTTAAAAATACAAGGTGTCCAAAACATTTGGCATAAGATCAGCACAATACATGGAGGCCAGAAACAGAAGAGGGAACACAGTTTTCTCTCCCAGTAAGCCTGCCAAAAGACTCCAAACCATTCTGCAAGTTACCTGCTACTCATCTCCCCTGCAGCAGCTGTGGAGGAGAGGTGTGGGTAAGACAGGAATAAACCCAGCCCTGGTAAGGCTCAGCTAAGCCAGAGGCTCCTGGAGCCTGCTGATGTACAGGATGGCCTGCAGAGCTGCTTGCAAGCAAAGTTCAGGTTTAAGGCAGGAGCATCCCCCTCTCCCCACACTTTGTTCAAGCATTTAGTTCATACCAAAGAGATGTGTTCACAAGCAAGTCAAAAACACAAGAGCAGAGATAGCTGTGAAAAGTGCAAGGAGTACCTTACATCCTAACAGTTCATTTACACTCGGAAAGTGGAAAATTAGAATTCCCTAACTTGATAAGATAGAGGTGGTTAAAGGGCATCAGTGACATGAGGAGTGAGGCATCAATAACATTCCTTCACCTTTGGGACTCTTCAGTCCTTAGTCTGAGCAGGACTCCTTTTGGAAGGGAGGCCACCTTGTATTACCCACGTTTCTAAAGTGTAGAGACAAAGTGACTCTAGTGCTCCAGGGAAGTCCAGCGATCTGCAAACTCAAACAAACAGTCCCTCAGCAGATCCCTCCTCTCCCCTCCAACTGCAGTTCCTGCTGAAGATCTCCCATTGGTATTTACATTTGGCTCAACCAAAAGATGTAAAGTGCACAGCTCACCCTCCTCCCCCTCTCATAAAACATCCATCACAAGAGCTGACTCAGAACAAATCTCCCCCCACGCTGCTGCTGTAGTGGAAGCGAGTTTTGTTCAGTCTCCCTGTGGGCCATGTCCTGCTTCATCCTCCCTGTGCCATTATGACCTGCATGAAAACTCCCATTTACTGTAGATTATTTCTGCTCTTGTGTTCAAAGCCTCTCTGAACCCAGCTTGCACGTTGGACTCATTTGAAATGCCAGGCTTGACATGTTCTGGTCAATTCTTGCACCCCGGGGTATCTAGTGGTTTAGAGCCACATTTCTAAGGAAAACTGGGACACCAGAATACTGGAGAAAAGTGGTACAAAGCTCTGCTTTTCTCAGGCTGAGCATCTAAAGTGCCTGGCAAAAGAAACATCACTTTTTAATGCAATTGTTTACTTCAGGTTGACATACAGATTTCAGATTATGAAATTTTGAAAACTGCATTCTAACAGAGCCTCCTTGGATGTGTTTGCACTTTTCAGCCATCAGGTTGCTACTGACTCGAGTCTTTGCATGCTTCCAACTCCCCTGAGCTGAGCTCAAGCCAATAACTACCAGCAATGATTTCTTCTTCTTCTCTTGAAGTGAGCAGAGGGTCAGCATACAGGATGAAATTAACCCCAGAAGAGATGTTTCTGCATTATTTGGATTGCATGCTAATGGCTTTGGATCTATTCAGAACTCTAATTAAGTTAATGGAACTCTGCAATGAGAATTGAGCTAGGCTATGGAATTGCATTAGGCTATATAATGGCTGGAGACCTTCAGAGACAATTCCTCTGCCCCAGGGTGAATGTCACCTGTGCAGGCTTGTAAAAAATAAGCTTCCACTATTATAAATAGAAGATGACATCTGGTCATCCTCCATGCCCCCAAGGCTTGTGCTCCATGGTTCAAAGCTAGACAGAATTTAAGGCCCATCTGTGAAAACAGAAATGCAAAAAAAAAAAAAAAAAAAAAATCATACCAGCCAAAGCGATTTGGGTCTTACACCTTTCCAACAAGTCCCATCTAAAAGTGCTGAGAAAATGTCCCACCTCATGGCTTCACAAGTGTGAGGTTCAAACACATCTACTTTGACGTTTAAAATAAAAAGTTGGAAAGTCTTTTTTGTTTGTTTGTTTTTTTACTTGGCATGCAGCATAAGGAATCGAACACACAGCACGGTATCGTACACAACGACAATTGCATTGTTGCGTTTTCTGGTTATTAGACACTAAAATGCTTTTCAAGAATCACAGGCACCCTGAACATGGATATTGCTACTGAATTGACGTGTGGTTTCAGTTCATAGCACGGGAGCCAGCAAGTGGCTGACCCTTCCAACAAGACCATCAGCTTCCTGTTGCTCAAGGTGTTTTGCTCTTAGCTAAATTGAGAACAAGGTAATAAGGCATTTGCAAGGGGTTTATAAGGCCATGGGGTCTGACAGCCAAAGATTCTTCTGTTTCTTTGGTGTCTTGCCTCCAAGCTTTCCACCTTATAAACAACTGCTAATGGCTGGTAAACATCTCTTCGCCATCACACTTCACTAAGAATTTTTTTTTCAAAAAAGTATAATTGCTTTAGAAGTGAAACCAACAAGGATCACATTTAACATCAATTGACTATTTCAGGAAAAAAAGAAAAGAAAAGTTTCCTGGATACCACCTCGGTGCAAAAGCATTCCAGTGAATACACCTGAACAGATGGAACCTGCCACCGTATTTCCTTGAAAAGAATCATTTTGCTGCTGGCTACTAAAACACCCCAACAGATTTATTTACTCTTAAAAATAAAACAAAATAAAATACAACCACAAAAAAAAGTAAATCCCAAACAAACTACATTTTTACAGTTTTGGTCTAGAATCACAGAATCACAGAATCAATTAGGTTGGAAAAGACCTCTGAGATCATCGAGTCCAACCTATGACCAAACACCAATTAGACCGCGGCACCAAGTGCCAGTCTTTCCTTAAACACCTCCAGGGACAGTGACTCTGCCACCTCCCTGGGCAGCCCATTCCCATATTTAATCACGCTTTCTGTGAAGAAATTCCTCCAAATGTCCAACCTAAACCTTCCTGGTGCAGATTGAGGCAATTTCCCCTTGTCCTGTCACTGGTTGCCTTGGTGGTTGCCCCACCTGGCTCCACCCTGTCAGGGAGAGTTGCAGAGAATGAAAAGGTGCCCCCTAAACCTCCTCTTCTCCAGGCTGAGCAACTCCAACTCCCTCAACCATTCCTCAAAGGATCTGTACTCCAGACCCTTCACCAGCTTCATTTCCCTTCTCTGGACCTGCTCCAGAACCTCAAAGTCCTTCCTGAATGGAGGGGACCAGAACCGAACACAGCACTCGAGGTGTGGCCTCACCAGTGCCCAGTACAGGGGAAGAATCACTATGAGGCATAACCCTCTCAACTCAGAAACTCATTTTCCCTTGGTAACATCCTCTGATTACACGAGCACTTTGAAGGTTATCGTGCAGTCAGGGAATGCTTCTACCCATCTGTCCTGAATGAGAGAAGCCAGATCATGTTGACTGATGTGGGAACTATTCCATCCTTTCAATAAGAAAGGGACCAGCACAAATAGGAAGTTTTTAAACATTCATGAAATACCAACACAAGACATTCTCTCTTCATTCCTTGAACCTCTCTGTTGTATGATGTTCTAAAAATCCATACGGAATTGAACAAGGAAATGCTGAAACAATCACACTCCCCAGATGTCACAAATGGGACATGTACCATAACAGAGTATTTCTGCCTATGACACAGGACTTAAGACATGTTGAAATTTGTTGAACATGTTTTTGGAGTATTAGCAAACAATTCAGAGTGATGTGAACAATTTGCTTTTAACTGTGACTTCATTTTTAAAGAGACTCTGGGAGAGCTTCAACAAGAGCTTCACTAAGTGAACCCTTCATGCCTTACAAAACACAATGCAGTACTAAGCTGGGACCATGACCAGTGTGTTTAGCTCTTAAACAAAACTTCATCCAGTTTTGAAATAATAAAACCTGCCACCTACAAAACGCTAGCTGAAGTTTTCTACTGTTCATTTCGTTGCTTAAGGCTTGTTAAGAATATCCTCTCTATGTGGAGTCTTGGCATCTTGTACCAGAATGGAGACACTGGTCAGGACAGCAAAGAAACAGAGCGGTGCTTTAAACCATGAAATCCCCTGAAGAGAATTTGAGGTCACTGGAGAACAGTCAGTCACAACCAACACTTTTAAAAGCTCCTTTTGCCAAAATAATCACTGTATTATCTGTAAGGACACCTTGGCTTTAAATAAAATCAGGGTGATCTCCTCCTACAGTGCCCTGTTAGGGATCACCAGTGTGCCACCCTTACTCACACAGCTCTCATGAAAGCACATGTAATGTTCATGAAAGGCAAATGCTTTGATGCTTCTTGCCCATTGCAAAGGGAGATGAAATGTATCATGAAATGCTCCAGTCAGATCACTGCCCTGGTTATGGTGCCTCACCCATAAAGCTGCTTTATACTAAACAGAGCCCCTGAATGCACACAGCAGGTTTGTGACACTTGCTAAAGCTTCAGTACGAAATGCACGCCACTTGTGACCGATACTGATGTGACACAGAAATTAAGAGACTGATGTCTCAAGCCATTGTTTCACCAACCATCACTGAAATCTGGATAAATCAATTAAATAAGCGCTTCTACCAACATGATCAGACACACCAAATAGGTTGTGTTTGCCTTAATATCACATTCAGAGTAATGCAGAAGTTTTAAAATGCTTACAGGAAATTTAATTGGCGAGTTCTTAGAAGAAATTAGAAAAGAGACTGCAGAGAGTTGGTTGGCATCTGTGTTGGATGGGGTCGGGAGGAAAAAAATGGCAAAAAACCCCATCAGTTTCAGACTGGTCAAGTAGCATTCACTGGAGTAGATCTGGTGAGCTGGAGCATTTGTAGAAGTTTGGGACTTGAAGCATTGACTCAAGGCAAGACAGAGCATGTGTAGGTGAGCAGCAAGCTTCAGACAAACTTCTGACCCATGCACCTTGATAATGAATTTTATCTCTGCTGCTCTTCCAGTCCTGTATCAAGACAAACTGCATGGTGTTTTGTGATGCAGCCAGAATTCAGTGGAAAAAATTCCATCTGGGATTTGAATTGCACTGAGATGTAGATTTCCAGAAATGGTTTAAAACACCAAGTTGACAAACTCCACAGTTCTATAGGTTTATTTGGTTTCCCCATTATCCTCATTTCTTTATTCCAATATGACTTTGAAATGAGGGGAAGAAGTCTTCGGAAACATGCTGGGCACATGTTTTCAAATACTCCTCATAAGAATGTCTATATTTTTTTCTGTCATCCAGACACTGCATTTAAAAAAAAAATTTACAATATACTTTAACAGTTTTTATAAACCTAAAATGCACAATACCACATGTTCCTTTAAGGTGTCTCTTAATCCAAGCCTTGTTAATCTTCAATCAAGTTGCTTGCTGCTTTCTGATTTCTGGTCCAGCCTGCTCTTGTTGTTCTTCACCATGTAGATGAAATATGCAAGTGTCTCCTTCTCATTCACTGGAATATTCCTGAAATGACGACTGACAGTCTAGAAGAACAACAGGTAAAGAGACATGCTGGAATTAAAAACTAGAAATAATCAGAACAGGGTTTCTCTACACTTTCCAAAAACAATTTTATGGCCACTGAGCGCATTATCCTTTGAGTGAAACATGCACCAATTCCAACTGTCAGTCCTCATTTACCTCCCTCTCTCTTTACAGCTGGAATGTGTGTATGAACACAGCATAGCCTTGCTATGTCAGCAGGATTTGCAGCCAACCTACAAGAGGAATTTGGAAGCCAGAATGTCCTCCTGCCAAAGCAGCACAGCTTCTCCTCAGCGACATTTTGTGCTGAGATTATTTGGTGAGCAAGTTTTCCCTGCACCTCCGTGTTTTAAAGGAGAGTGTCAGAAACACTGCAGCACTTTGCTGTGTGAACCAGGTGTACCAAAATTTTATCCAAAGCAATCTCTTCTGGACTCTTAAGTTTTCACTGAAAGGAACACCAGGGAATTTGCAATGGGAAGGTTAGGGTTTGGTTAGGGCTATCCCTCTCTGACAGTAGCACAAGCCCTGAAACATTAGCTGCTTTTTCCTCAGAAAGTAAATGTAGAAAACATGTTGGAGCTGGACAAGATCTGCTTATCACATAGAAGAAACTCTTTTTTTTTGGTACCCAACACAGATCTAGAACCAGATTCTGATGCAGCTTGAGCAAGAAGTCACTCTAAGAAGATTTATAGAAGCTTGAGTTTCCCTTATGGTGGGATAGCATGAAGAGTGTAAGAGCCTCAGGCAGCAGGGATTCAAGCATGGGAGCTGGATGAGGATCCAGTGGAGTCAAAGCTGCTGAGGCTTCACAGGAAATCTGGGAAGTGTGTGACAGCTTTAAGTTAGGCTCCCTTTATTTTCCGCCTGCACAGCAATTGATCTTTTCTTTCCTCTTGGGTACATTCATGGTAAATTCCTTAAGCAGGCAGTCTTTCATGGCAGGAGGCAGCTGACAGACATGAACTGGTTAGTTAAAATATGATAAATCAGGACTGCTAATGAGGAACAACCCCATCCTACTTCGTTCAACTTACTCCTACATGCCCTACACTGCACATTCTCTATATTCTGTATATTCACTCCCTGGTTGACTTTGAAAGAGAGAAAAACAGCGTCTTGCTGGCTTTTTTGGTCTGTTGGATTTTTGTTCTTTAAAGCAAAAGTAAAAGCAAACCAGACAGTTTTAGGATAGCCACAACTTACAAAACCAACCTCAGTGCTAATCAGTAACTACTACAGTTTTTTCAAGTTTAGAGAAGGTTTTTGCCACAGCATGGCTTCAGATCAAGCCAAGAAAGAGAGCAGAGCAGAAGCACAGCAAGCACATCTTGCCCAAATACCAGAGAGATACAGAGAGTTCTTTCTGAACAAGTAGCCCATATGGTGAGAAAGCAGCAGAGGCCCTTTAAAAAAAAAGCCTCTTATAATACAGAATCATCAGGACAAGAGAGGGAAATAAAGAAGCTGAATCCATGGACAGTGATGCTGCCTTTAATAATAAGCAATTCCAACGAGTTCAAGTGCCTGTGAGGAAAGAAAAACTAACAGGAGCACTTAAGGAAATGATTTAGAAGGTTTAGTCTCAATTTCAGCTGAGCAGGCATCCCCACATAACACTCCAAAACTGGCTCCTGTTTCTGCTCCCTGAAGGGCACATAGTGGGACTATGAAAAGGGTGGAAAAGGAAGCAGAGACAAGCAAGTTACTAAACCAGGCTTTCAACAGCCAGTGTCCATGCCTCCCAAGCCTGCCCCAGGTAAAAGCAAGCTGGCAGCTTCTGCTGGCATCATTCCCTGAAACCTTTCAGAGGGCACTCAGTCCATACCAGTGAGTCACACAGGTGTGAGTACCCACAAAATGTGCCCTTGAACAGAGGAGATAAAAAGGTTTTTTTGAACAGAGAAAACACTACCACTGTCCTCACTTACTTCTGCAAGCTGAGCCTTGTTGAGTCCAGGCCTAGTCTGCAACTTGTAATGTCTCTTGTAACGTCGCAGGGTGTTCACTTGGAGCTGGAACAAGTCAACCTGGAAGTGATGAGAAGGGCATGAGCACTACCTTTAGCTTCTGTGAGTAGTTATTTTATCTAAAAGTATCTAAAAATAACTACTTCTTCCTCAACAGAACTTCTTCTTGCTTGCATTCAAAACCACACTGGCTTGTCTTACTGACAAACCTAAGTATATTTTGTATTTGTTAATACTAAAGGACCAAAATAGCCTCAGGGAAATAGAATTTTTTGTTCTGGTTCACATGCTGTCAACAGAATTGCTGGCCAATTTCTGCTCTCAATTACACCTCTGCAACCTCCAAGCAAAGGGGAACCTTTTGTTCCCACAAGGTTTAAAAAGCTCACACATGAAATAACAATTTAGCAGGCATTGAACAAACGGCTTGTGACATAAAACAGAGTACGGAGATGAAATGAAATTCAAATACTTAAATAGGAAGTGCACAGTTTAAAAGCAAAGGGGGTGGTGGCGAGGTTACAGTAGGGAAGATGAAGATCATGTGGGAAATGCCAAGTTTCAAAGACAAAAGGAATCTCTGCTGAAAACTGAGAGGGAAACGACATTAAAACTGACATGGTGCAGAGTTCCCTGTTCAGCTGGGTGACGTGCATCCGTCAGGTTTCAGTCACCAAATACTCTCTGTGCTCTACAGCACCAATATTTTTAGATGCCAACTGGGTCTTCAGCAATCACCCTGGCAACTACTGCAAAGCTTGAACAGGAAAGTTTTGATGGAACCTTGTAGAATGAAAACATGAACAGTGATAACAAAAGGTCAGGTTATCTTTAAAAAAAACCAAACCCATATCAAAAACTTGCTACTCTTTCAACACCTCCACAAAGGAGGTGTGTGCACCAGCTCTGCACCAAGACACAGCTTTGCTGGCAAAATGACTCTTGGTGGCTTTTTTTTTTTTTCCCCCTTTCAAAAAAAAAAGGCTTTTTGCCAATAAGGTTGGCATTTCCAGCAGAGGGCTCTGCTGACGTGGCCACGCTCTGCTTCTCTGAACATCACTTCTGCACAACTTTTGCCATGTCAACAGCACCAGAAACATCACTGAAGCAAGTGCAGCATGCAGTGGCACAGAGAAAGGATTATTCTATCACAGGAAGCTTCCCCCAGGCCTATCTCCTGAAAATAAAAATGTGTCACAAACTATTTAAAGGTAGTTTTAAATAGTGCTAAAAAATACCATATTTGCAAATATCTGGAGCAGCTCAGTATCCCTGGGTATCAAATACACAATCAAAGAGAGTGACCTATTGCATTCTGTAGTGTATTTGCAAAATGATGCATATTAAGTAACAAAGAATTATATTGGGGCATCAGACACCACCAAAAATAACTTACTTTTAGCCTTAAAAAATCAGGATCAAATGCAATTTTAACTGTACAAACATGAAGCTGTGCAGTTACCTTATCACACCTCTTTTTATAGAAAAACTTTACATGGGCAAAGAACTCATACGGGAATGAAGAAAATTAGGACACCACACGTTAGAAAAAACTCTTCCTGGAAAGTGAAAGTAACTCCACAGCAGCGTTAATGGCTTTGCAATTTAAAATATAAATATTTTCTGATATTTGAGAACATCCACGTGAAACTGCAACATGCTAAGAACTAGTAAAGCAGCCCACAAACCTCTGGAACGTCTGTGTCATGCTCAGGAGAGTCACCTCCATCATCGCTTGTCTTCCTTTTCCTTTTGTTCCGAACACTTTGAATGAAGTTCTTGTGAAAATCACAAATGTACAGATGTCTCACCTGAGAACCAGAAGTGGTGAAAAAGCAATCAAAAAAGATACTGTGAAACAGAATCCAACAGCAGCCACTTAGACACCAGTGTCAGGTGCATCCCTCAAGACTGACGTGACTGACTGACACCGAGACATTTTCTAATCTTAAATCTTAGCCCTGATATCACGCTCCTTATTCAGAGATAACTTACCTTACAAAGACTAAAGGCAAAGAAAACAACTCAAGCTCCAGCTGAACTTGAACCTCTGCAGATAATATATCTCTTTTTTATGGCTGCAATCATATGTCAGGAAAAACATGGGTGATTGTCTGGAGGAAGTGCATTTATTTCAGGACTTACTAGCAGGTATCTACCAGAAATATGTATTATTCTATTCCACTCTAGTGAACTTTCTGGCTTGAATAGTACAGAGGTTTATTATGGCAAGTGTTTCAAAACCTTGAACAAATAAAACTTAGGCTGATCACTTCAACTAAAACAAACAAAAAAAAACCCAAATGCAGAATAGCCTCCTTCCTATTGCTTGTTCAGCCATGGAACCTTTCTTTTAACAAATATAATATCACTAGAGTCAGCAAAACAAAGCATTTCAAATGATTAAAATTATTTGGTATCTATAAGGCAAAATATCTTCAGATAACACAGGCATCCTACATCCAAAGTCACTCCATGCAGCCTGCTTTACACTTTCCCTTTGTTCTGACTGCATTAGTCTGACTTCCCCTTTCTGCTTCAAAAGCCTGGCATCTGTCAACAAAGACTCATTTCTAAAATGCAAGAAATTACTACGCCACTAGACAAATCTGCTGAGAACTACAACTGAGAGAAACACTCTATTTTTTAAGAATATGTTTCAAACTGAGTCACTTTTCCCGTGACACGATGCGTTTTGGCTGTGCAGAAGGGACCCAACCAACTGGGGGAGCTGCCAAACTGACTGACTCAAAACTTCACCTTTTTTTTCTTTTTTTTTTTTCCTTTTGCTTTGTTTTTAGTGGTTTTGATCTTTAAAGATCAGGCGAGAAAAGCGTGCAGAACTGAATTCCGTTAACGAAGCCACTTCTGAGAAATTCCTTCTGCGATCTACTCTGCTCTGCCTATTTCTCTGCTGGGCAAATAACCCGTTTCTATCTCGAGCTGACAGCTGCCACTTAATGTCATTAGGCAGCAAACCGGGCTGTTCTGTGTGCGAGTAAGCCCTGCTGAAGAGGCAGCACATCTCACTGCCAGCTCGGTTTTTAACCTGCTCCACTACAACACCAATTCTCACCAATTAAAGAAGTAACGTCAGTGCCGCCTGACTGAAGCAGCAACCACAGCGCTGTTTTCACCTGACAGTAACCAGCCTTTCCAACCTGAAACCGCAATGGGAACAGCACTCCTGCCTCCGAAGCACTGACAGCTCGCTCCTTCGCTTCCCTACACACCGCCTGCCTCGCAAACGCGGGGTTTAGCGCTTTAGCTACGCTACGCTTCCGCAGGCGGGCAGTGCCACGGGGAAAAGCCGGCTCTGCACCCGGGGAACAGCCGGGTCTACCCAGGCACGTCCTTCCCTTCCCGAGCGCTGACAGGCTGAGGATGGGCAAACGCGGTCCGGAGGCACCGTGTGTGCCGCACACAGCCCCGCACCCCCAGCCCGCAGGGCCGGCGCGAAACCCCCGCGGCCGCCCGGGAGCTCAACTCGCCGGGCGGATCCGCATCTCCCCGGAGGCACCGCAGTGCGGTGGCGGCTAGGGCCGGCCCGGCCGCCCCTCCGGGGGGCTCGGCGGAGCCC
>VWYP01001609.1:196652-248619 GCA_013400435.1 Pycnonotus jocosus | reverse complement strand
GGGCGCGCGGAGGGAGCGGCGGCTCGGCCCCCGCGGCTGCCCGGACCCTGAGGGGACCCGGCTGCTCCCGGCGCTGCTCAGCAGGTGCCGGGCCGGGACCGCCCGGAGGAGGCGGGAGGCGTTCCGGCCCGCCGGCCTTCGGCCTTTCCCTGCTGCCAAGACGCGCACGGGACATCCGCAAGCAGCCGCGGGACCGCGGATTCCTCCAGCCGCCCGCAGCTGCACCGGCACCGCTCCTGTGACAGAACTGAACCCGTAATTGACCTGAAGCTGCGCCTCCCACCCGGCCCTCGTATAAAACTCGGGTCGGCACAGCCAGAAATGCGTTCTTGGGTTGTCACCTAGGCTGGAGTTCCTGGCTGAAAAGTAATGTTTTTGTAAGAAATATAATTTTTTTTCCTTTTCCCTTCCCTGATCATAAAGCAGGGACAGTGAGATGATGGGACCTGGAGAAGTGTTTCTCAAAGCAGTGTGAGTTTAAGCTTCGCATTTTTCATCTTCGGGACAAGAAAAACCAAAACCCAAAATGAACCTCCCAAAAAACAACAGAAAAACTCACCCCAACCCGCAACCTCCCCAGAAATAAAGCGGAGCAAAAAGGAGGAAGCAAAGTAGGGGGGGTGGGGAGGAAGCAAAGAATGAAATTCCTGCTGATCTGTGAAAAAGGATGTAACTTCTGGAAATGCTGTGACTTCTGTAATGCCAGACTGCAAACACTGTTGTCAGAGGTTTCTGAGCAGCTCTAAAAGGAAAAGGATTGCATCTTCCTGAAGAAAGGACTTTCTGCTGAGATAGAAGAAAGGTTCTGTAGACTAAAATGACTTCAAAGCCTGAAATCCTGCACATGGTATCATGTGCGTGAGCACTGGGTGAACTGTGCTGAATCACACAAAATACCTTTGCAAGAGACTCCTTAAAGCCCTTCGTCATCGACTCAAGCTGATCCACAGTAACACTGGCAACCAGTTCTGCATGCTCTGCACAAGACAACTGAGAAAAGCCAAAATCGGCATTTTCCAAGCACTCCTTACAATACCAAACAAGCCTCAGAATAAATCTGGAGAGAAGAGACTTAATAGTCCTCCAACAGCTCCGCCTCTTGTTTTGGTTTTTAGTGCGGGTGCCCTCGGGCAATTTAGTAAATTCTGTTTGTGCATGTGACCAGCAGAGAACCACAGTGCACCCTCCTGGGGACACGCTCCCTGGAGCCGGCCGTTCTCACGGGAAGCTGGTGGAAACAAATGACTTTACCCACAGACCAAACAAACAGTTAGCAAAGAGATTTTAAATAGTAAAACACTACGGCTTATGAAAGCCCCAGGCCAAACTGATTGGAATCTGCCTGCCTGAAGTAATACCCTCCTGGCAAAGCCATCCAGATATGCCCTTGTTTTGGGGAAAGGGAAAACACCAAGAGGCTGACAGAGATCTCAGAGCTGCTGATAACAAGTTTCTGGCTTTATCTTAACATTACCAATAAAAATCAAATGGCTGGCTGAGGAAATCTTGCAGAAGGATTATCTTTGACACTCAGGAAGCCAAAACCACAGACTGTAGGGACAGATGATAATAACAGCAAGCAAGGAGATAAAAGGGAACATGGCCCTAACAAGCAGAACTTCTTCCTGTCCCCTTGAGGAGGAGATTGTGCAGGTGCTCCCTGACTCTGTTTTGGGAAGAAACAGGCACCATAAGTGTCAGAACAAGTTGATATTGACCATCAGATTGTATTTCATTTTGGGCTGCAACCTCTCATCTCTACAGACTTAAAAGGTTTTAAGTCCTTTTGCAATGCTCACTAGAAGGAAAAACCCAGCTTTTGTCACTGTTTGCTAATTCAATGCTAATTACCTCCTGCTCAGGCTAACACAACGACACCTTTTTTTTAGTTAAAAAAAAAAAAAAAAAGCATGGAAGTGTTTTTATAATTGCAGTTTATTTCAGCATATTTATCCTCATGGGAACCTCCAGATTTCACAGTCTGCTAGTCTGGAACAAGCTTGCTGCAAAATAAACTGCCTCATAGAGACATTCTTTATTAGGTATCTATCACTAACCTTATCCAATAATTCTTTGTGGGAGCTGCAATGAAGTGAGAAACAATGTTTCATAAACCCATCAGTACCCAGGCAGCTTTAGTGCCTCTGAAGCAGTAATAGCTTGGCCATCCCAGTCAGCCTCTAATCAAATTAGAGGAGCCTGTGCACGCCTGTAAATCTCACCTGGAGCAGCACTACCGTCTACATATAAGTCGGTGGTGTAGCTGTCATCTGGAACTTACTATTTTAATAGAGCCATTCAGGGGGCTCAGGACAGAAATACTTCTCTCCCAACGGTGTGTGCTGCTTGAGGTGTCCTGGGAAGGTTTTTTTAAACTTTTCATCATCAGAAATCAGACTATTTCCTTCCACAGTACCTTGGGCAGGCCAATGAAAACACTGCTCTGGCACCTTCCCCCAGACTCCCACTCTCCTCAGCACTTTCCTAGGGTGGCACATATTGAACCTTGTAAAATGCTTAAACTGTCACAGCTTTTGGCACATACTTACCCTGGGCAATGTTCCCGTGGCCAAGAATCACAGCAGAGTCTTCCCTGGGGATCGTGCCTTGCTGGTCCCTCCAGAAAGGCTCCTTTTCCCACACACAGATTTTCACACATTTCATTGTCTCCCATCCATTTTCCCCCCACTGTTTTTCACCCAATGGAGCTAAGTAAAAAAGAGTATTGAGAAAGCCACTGAAGAAATGAAATGGTGACAGTAGGAAGCACTGAGGGTCCTAGTGGGAACATGAGCAATGCTGATACACTTCTGTTGTTCTGGGCTGAGCCGAGCCTATTCTCCCCACATGGAGATCAGAACACAAACAAGGCTGTGAGCTGTTAAAGCCCTCCCCTGCAAACCAAGGGGTGAGATGGATCTCCCAGCAGAGGCTCCCAAGGCAAATAGGCAGAGAAAGAAGAGTCACAGCTGGTTTTTCTCCATTCCTCTGTGCTTCCCAGTGTGCCCTACCAAGGACAGTCCATGGCTGCTGTCCCCCAGGGGTGTCCTACCTGGGTACAGGTTATCTACTACAGCCATGGTTCCTTCAGGACTGCACCACTGGGCATGGAGTGACAGGAAACCTGTGCTGGGGAAACACCACACCAGGGCAGCTGAGCTTATTCTCACAAGCAGAAGAGAAATCAATCACTGGAGCAAAACAGGCGGGGACAGTCACGTCTTTCCACGCAGTTTTCAGAAAACACATTAAAAATTTATTTTAAATATATTATAAAAGGAAGTCCATTCAACTTTAAAAACACTAGGCATTCTATCAATGATTCCCAATTTATGAAAGCTACTACATTAAAGTGCTACAAGTCCTTTACCACCCCCAGATATTAGGCTGTTGGTCCTAATACACACAAAATAAATACACACTGATTCAAGAGGCACCATCCAGTTTTACAGAGAAAATGCATGCAGTACAAGGTACAGACAAACTTAGACCTAATCACCGAGATCCTAGAGAATGCATTTTGAAACCAATTCCCTTCTCCACCCTAGAGGCTGAAGCTATTTGTTGCTGTTATCATAAGGGCTAAGGTTTCAGGCTGTTAGCTTGATCAGTTTTTATCTTGTTTTGTGGCTGAAGTTCACATTTGTTTGCTCACTACCTGGGATTAAGACTTTTCTCCTTGAGCTGAACTAGTATATTTAAAACCACACAGATCCAGTGGCTTTATACAAAACTCCCAAATCACTCACAACTGCTGGAATCATTGAAGCCTTTTGGGTCATACAGAAGCAGCAAGAAAGCTCAAGTGCAGTCAACTAAGGAGTGTAGTCAGCTAGCAGAGGCAGAGTCAAAACCAGATACAGGCTTTTTATTAGGGTTTCCAGGATCTATCACTGCCTAGTTCCATATAGATTTGTTAAAGCATGGCACTACAAAGTAGAAATCAGAGCAGGAGGTGAGCTTATTTTGGTTACACTTCAAATTTATAATGTGAATAAATCAATCTGACTAGTTAATGAGGAATATGAAATGAATTGACGAGTCTGTGTTGAATGCTGATGGCAATTTCAGATCTCATTTCCCATTCTCCACCCACTGCATCTCTCTCCACTTGAATCAGGTGAGGATTTGCAGCTTGTTTTAAAATCTGGACTCAACACTCATTAGGCCAGAAAATAAAGCACTTAAAGGTGAATCCTGCACAAGCTGGGAAGTCACATCACACAGACTTTTCACAAGTAACAGGCCATGGCAGCTGGGGAGCAGGACCCAGTGCTCCTGACTCCCAAGCCAGCTCCCCTTTGCTGTCCATCCTATGAAACCACCTAGTGAATCCATGATCCCCAGCAGCTGGAAGTGGATGTGGGATGCAAGGTACACGTGCATCACTTGGGCTGCTTCACACATGGCTTTACCAGGGCTCTTTTGACTGCAAGCGTGACAGGCTGACTGCCAGAGGCTGGCTGTTCTCTCCAATCAATTCAAGTCCCTGTCTGTATCTTCAAAGACAATTTAGAATAAAATCATCTCCATTTTCACCTGGCAGTTCCATGATTCTCCAATCCATCTATTAGGAGATGTTTCCCCTGGGTGCTGTGAGCCAGCAGAGTTGCTGTCACAGCCCTGCAGCAGCCCCAGAGCACTGTGCTCCTGCAATGCTGGTGGTGCCTGTTTGACTCTCAGGTCACTGATCTCAGGGAGAAGGAAAGTTTGCTGACTGGAACACTCCAGTAGTAAAGGAAAGCAAAGCCCTGTGCACAGACTGCTGTAAAATCAACTGTGAGAAAAAAACAGGCTGAGAAATCGCTTTCTTGCTACTTCTGTATTAGAGATTTTAATGCACTCTTGAAAAAGTTTCCCAGTGATGGAAGGCAGCAACTTCTTCTGAAAGACACTTCTGCTACAGATTTTATATGCTTTTGGGACTATTTGTGATTTGCATACTTAGAAAATAAAATGCAGGATCTCGCATGCCAGTGAAATCATGAGCCTTCACCATGAGGTGAAATATCCAGCAGCTAACCAAGACATCTTCCAGTACAGCTTCAGCTGTTACAGCACACCCAGAGGAAGCTGCCAACCCTTCCAAGTATTCCTATTAGGAGTGACAAACCTCCCCAGAGTCATTAACGATATCGATTTAACAGAGGGAACTCAAAAGCTTCTGAATTACTGTCATTCACACAAATTTTGCACTGAAAATTAGACGTTAAAAAAAACCAAACAAACCCACACACAGACACTGCAGGAGTCAAGCCTTCTTTCTCTTCCTCATCCCCCAACCCCTTCCCCTCTCCTCTCTTGTCCAGCAAGGCACTAGGGAATGGTTCAAGTTTAAGCATTTGCTGTACATTTACATTTTAAAAGGCACATCTTTATTTTAATGATGCTGTATTCCCCTTTCAGGAAGGCTCACGTTCTTCTATTGTGGTTTGAAAAAGAAAATTAATTTCCTAGGCATGAGAAAAGACACCTTGCACACATGAGAGCCCCAAACCTATTTACTGTCTGCAGGCCTTAGAGATTAGCACCAGTATAGATCAACAACAGCTTCAAGAGCAAATCAAAGTATTTTTATGCAACATAACACACACCCTGTTGTCTGGGATTCTGATACTTAAAAGCAGCAAAACTTATGCAGCCACAGAGAGAGGGGTATTTCAATACTTCTGGGGGAAAAATATGAAAACATGTATTTGGCATTAGATAATCACCAGTATTTAATCTCCAGTCTTGACTTGCATGCAGATGTGAAGATTTGATTATGTATTCATGCTTTAGTGATTTTGCTTACAAATAACCAAAAGTAATTGGAATAATTAACCAGATTGCCCAGCAAAGGCTCAGTTAAAGATGCAGATGATAAAATACAGCTTATATTTCTCAGTCAGTGGATGGCTGGTTATATTAAGTCTTTGCATTAGTCAACAAAGCCTCTGGGGTACTGAAGAGTATAACTGATGCAAATAATTAATAGCTCAAAGCCCAGTGAGCTAGTCAGAAGTGTACAGAATTTGTGAGGCTCTTACCACACTCAGATCCCAGACCTTCAGAAAAGAGATCAACAACACTGAGATGAACCTGGTACAACCACTGACACTAAATCTCTGGTTTGTGTACTGGTGGTGGGTTGTCAAACAGGAATTGCCTCAACTATTGCCTAATCTGTTGGTGCAAGCTGCTAAGAGCTGACTTTTCTCTCCAAATTAAGATCACCAAGTGGTAAAAGACCTGTTCATTGCTGCAGCTCTCTCTGAAGCAAGAATCCAGCGAGCCAAGCGAGGGCTCCCTTCACAAGGTGAGCCCAAGTACAAAGCAAGCCATGCAGTTTAGAAACAGAAGCTAATCCTCTCATTAGAAAACTAAGACACACAAAGCTGCAACCTGCAAGCAGAACAACCTACAGTCCATTTATAGAATATGCTGATTGTGTCCCAGTTATAAAAAACTAGCACTGTTCATGGACAAACAGCTTCTTGTTCCACAGGCATTAAAACATTCATAAAGACATCTAGTCAGGCCATCTAGTGGCTCCACAGTCAGCACTACTCAGCTAATGAGAGCATTAATAACTTAAGGAAAGCAGCAGCCAGACACAAAGTGCTGGAAGGTGACTCTGTCTCCCACAGAAATGCAAAGAGATCCTAATGACAGACATACTGTAGTAACTGAGAACAAGATGTCAACTCTGCTTGATGCTCGTCTCACTTCCATCCAATACTGCTGCAGAACTGTCAAAAAGGAAGTCTCAGGCTATTCTTTCTTTCTTCACTCCCAAAATATTAGACTACAGCATTTGGGAAGCCTGGTCCCAGCTGCAATGCAGTGCCCATGTTTCCTGTTCTCCATGACTGCATGGATCAGCTAAGTTGGCACAAAAGGTCAGACATGGCCCAGCTATGTGAATAAGAGAGGTGGAAACGATTCTGAGCCTCCTACTCGATACATGAGACTGGAGAGATTAGGGGGCAGACAGCTGTGTCCTTGTTTGCTCCCAGCTGCCAGGCACAGCACTACATGGCCTCCAACACATCTGAAACATGGGACACAACCCTACAATTGGCAACAAAAGGGCTTCTTGCTTCTGGAGCTCTGCAGAGGGAGCCATCCTGCTTGTTTTGGGACACCAGGGAAGCATCTGAGCTTCCCTGCCCCTCTGAGGAGGGGCAATGTACAAACCATGCTCATCAAGCATCCCACAGGGGTCCCATCCCCATCACCCCAGAGCTGGCTGCATGCTACCTACTCTTGCAACACCCCTGCATGGGCAGCTAGACAAACCAAGGAGCTGGACAATTCCTGGCAAAGGAATCCTGTTTACTAATTTACACAGCATCTGTTCACTGCATCATCATTCCCAGCTTTTACCAGAAAATGCCACTGCTCCCTTCAGTACAAGACTAAGTCAGGGGAACTAGTAAATGTGTTTTTGCAACAACTTAATTTTAAACCATATTTTTTAAAAATAGTTGCTTCAGATAGACTTGAAGCAATTCATTCTTTAGTGTCAGTACATTCCAGCTCCTGGGGTGAGACAACCCTGGTTCACTGTCTGGCAGATCCCACAGCCAAACCAGAAGGGGTAACACCTTGCACTGCTCAGTCACTGCACAAGGGAGAGGGTACCAGGAAAATGGGTCCATCAGTCCCACATCTCTGCTAAAGTAAACAGATTTCCAGTCACAGTAAACTGTACAGTGCTGTGGGTGCTGGGGAATGAGGAGAGATTAACAGCATATTTCCACAAGGCTAGAACACCACTGACCACAAGACTCAAGAAAGTACAGACTGATGAACAAATGGGTAAAGACCAATGGCTAATCTCAGCCCTGACTTAATTATCCTGAATTAATCTGCTCACACCAACTGCAAATTAACTTAGCCTTGAAACCTCTAAAGGAAGAATGGAAATTGTCTTCACGCAGTAGATTTAACTCTGAGAAATTCTGGAGATGTCTTTGCTAAAAAGATTATAAGAGGCAAATTTGGAAGCTGATATCCAAAGGCTCTCAACATAAAGTCTTCACCTGTAAAAACTGCTATTTAAAAACCCTCTGCTAATCTTTCACCTTGAAAATTCAACAGTGAGTGACAAACTGACTGCAAAGTGAATGGACCAGAAATCCAGATTCCTCATGGCTAATAACAACAGCCATATTCCCAACACTTGGCTGCACTTCCACTAGAGCTCATTCCTTCATCAGAGCTATGATTTGGAAAGTAATAATACTCAACCTGCTTGAAATATATTTGGTTCAGGGCAAAAAAAATACTAATTTCATTTTACAATAAATTTTTTTTTTGATTGGAGGCTTAAATCTTGTCTTCAATATTTTACTTATATGGAATTTGGAAGATAAAGCACCTATGTGGGAATGCTTCAGTGGGTGGTATAGCAGCTACAAAAAGTCATGCAGGGCCCTGGATAACAAAATCATTTAACATCAGACCCCAGTGGCAAATAAAACAAAAACAAAAAAAGGCAAAAAAACAACAAAAAAAGCGCCATTTGAAACACATTCAGACTCCTCTAAAAACAGAGTTTCTGTTCAGTCTCAGCACAGAAATGGCTCTGGCAAAGCCTTTAAAATTCCACCATCCCCAGAAGAGAAGGATGCAGCATCTTCACAATAAAGACTGGCCTGCTAGTTAACCTTCTCCTGAGATTCTCCCTTTTACCTTCATTAAGTGTTTAAAAAAAAGTATTAAAAAAATTTCTTTGTAACCCTCCCCAGTAAAAACTATAATTGTAAAATATAGATATATTTTCTCTCAGTCTTTTAAAGATCAAGATTTCTGTTAAATTTTTCCAAGATGGTTGAGTTTGTGTGTTCAAATATCCACTGCTGTGTTGGAGATGAAGGATTGCAGCTATTCATAAAGATCTTTCGATCACTCTCACTGCAGTCCATACAGCTGCTGCTGACTGGGTGGTACAGGGTCTTGTCCTGGAGGAGAGAAATGTGATGTGAGGTTGCTTAAGTGGAGAAGAAAAGTTGTTTTAAAACCAACAGGAAGAAGTCTTAACCACTGAGGCGAGCTATTATGTCACTTGGGTGTATCTGAAGTTGTTCCACACTTAACTGGTTGAGGAGTGTCTGGGTTCATTCCCACCCATCCCAACGGAATGCAGCCCAATCCTCACACCTGCACTGGGACTCTCTAAATCTTCCCAGGGGCTCTCCAGGCTGGGATCCTGCTGCATCCCTCCCGGGCACAGTGCCAGCAGATTGCAAGGCACTTAGACAAGAATTTACTTACCTGTGGCCCACAATAGCATTGCTTAGTAGGAGGATGAATAATTCCTTATCTACTTTTGGCAGGACATTCCAGTGCTCAGAACAAACCAACTCTCAGAACATGTCTTTGCAAACACTCACTGTCAGCTGTGGGGACACTGCATAGAGAGTGCCCTCTGCTCAGGAGCCCTGGGGTCCTCACCTTTCTAACCAGTGGAACAGGGGAATCACCTCTTTTTAATCAATGGTACAATGACAGCAGGCTGTCTGCAGATTCTCTTACTACGGCTACATGAAGAGAAGGAATAAAACACGAGTGGTGACATTTTCAGGAAACGTAAGCGCCTCAGGCAGTTTGACACCTTAGATGAGAATACGCCCACACACAGAGATTCACACAGGCCCACACACAGACTCACTTTTCGGTATCTCCAGAGCTGGTTCCCCTTCATTCCGTGACAGTCATAGAGGGTCACAGGGCTGCTGTGGGAAATGGCATCAAAACAGAACTTCTTGGTATGCTGAGGGTCCCCTGGACGGATGTCCTCTCTCCAGCTGAAGGTGAACACCTGTCAGGACAAACAGGACCCTCACAATGGTACTGGGCATGATACTTTGACTGGCAGAATGCTGGTTCCTGTGCCCACAGGGTGGGGATGGCTTCAAGGAAAAGGACAGTATCTTCTAGAGGGAAAACTCCTCCTGCCTCTGGGGACAGGGACTGCTGACCAGGGCACTCTGCACCAGCTGTCACACAGCATGTGAAACAAGACTGTGCTGCTGCAGCCAGCCATGCTGGTCAGCCTGGGTACTAGAGCAGCCCTGGATGTCTCTGCAATGCAGACATACATCAAGGATTAAGTGAGCAGCTGACCAATTACAGCCCTTCCCAGCCAGCAAAAAAGCCAGAGAGCTCCAGCAGCTCGGAGTTAACACTGGCAGTGAACACCAGAGTCTGCACAGGCAGCCTGCAGTCACCTTGAGAAACTGTCCCACACTCCTGGGACAAGAGACCAGGAGCCACAGCTTCCCACCCCACCCACAGGAGTGCAGGAAGGGCAAACACTTGGGTGTTGCTTCCTGATGCTCCCTTCTACTGACCCTGCAATGAACTCTCAGCACTCTCAGGTGAAATGGAGGAGGGACTTTACAGAGCAGAGGAAGAGTTTTAACTGCAGTAACTGAGCACAGCCTATGCCTGGCAATGCAGTGCCCTGATGAAAGGGCAGCACTAGCCCATGTTCTGCAGGGCTGCCAGCCAGCACGCCTCCCTGTCAGTCCCTAAGGAGGCTCCTTTGGAGTCAGCTGGAGGAATAGTTCTCCTCAGACATCTCTCACGGGGCAGTCAGAAAGGCAAGTAATGATCAGGGTGCTGCTATTTGAAGCAGTGTGGCCAAAAACTTTTGCACAAAGAAACTACTTTGTTCTTGGCTGTCTTTTAAATCCCTCTTGAGAGAGAAATTACCACAATCATTTAGGCTCAACGCTACTCAGAAGTTCAAACTGCATTCTCTTCCTATACATAAGCCAAAACTAATTTTCAAGATCCTCCTGACACAACAGAGGCTTAGTTTTGGACTGTGCCTGAGTAAATTGGTTTTGTTTCTATTTTTCACGCATCAAATTGATATGCAACAACCCTCTGTCTCCTACTACAGAAGCCATTCCCTGAAGAGTTATGCATGGCTCTGTAACAGGCATTGTTTTCTTGATCCTTTCTCAGCTCAGCTGCTACAGTTTAGACAAACTAATATTTTCCTCCCTTCTGTTACAATAAAGCTGTCGTTTCTGGCACCTCATATGTTGAGAGGGTGAATCTATAACCTGGCTGGTTTCATCTCTCCAGCATTGGTTGGGTGTTTATAATGCATTTGCCTCCTGTCAGGAGGATGATAGTGAACAGTTATTGAATGCTCCTGCAGGTTCATTAATATGCATGATGCTCCTCTATCACTTCTTTCAGCACAACCTTTGAAGTTAATATTCACTTTGTTACATATTACAGCTGCCTTGTTACTGGTTTATTGTTTTGGCACACTGTTTTCTTGTCGTTTCTTTTGTTCCCTCTGAGAGCCTCAAAGCAGAGGTAAAAGCTCTGCACAGTGTGCCACACTCCAGACCCCCCTGTGCCACGAGCACAAGCCACATCCTGTACCAAAGTACAATCAGCATGTGAGCCTTGGGGTGCACCTGACAGCTCTAAATGGCATTCCTTCAACACTGGTCCTTGGAACCTCTCCCTCTCCAGATTTAGGGGCTGATGATTTATCAGATTGTTACCTGCACGTTGTTCCATGCTGCCTCTCCTCTGTCCTTCACGCAGTTTTCCAGCCTCAGTGGGGATCCCAGGGCTCCATGCTTAGTATCCACACACAGTCCAGTTCCCACATTGCGTATCTGAAATAGTTAATTAGACACTGAATCGCCTACTCCTACCAGGAAAGAAGGCTCAAATTGCCTCAAATTCCAGCAGTATTTGTATGAAGTTAGTTTTTAAGATTCCTCTCTTAACTGTGAGTCTGGGGGGGCCACTAACAGCTGGAAGAAAGCACAGAACTCAAAACAGGACCCAGCTGTACCTCCAGCACACAAAACCTAGCAGTGACAGGATTGCAGAGCCCACTGTGGGCTGGGCTGTCTGGTGGTGTTATTTTTCACAGGTCTATACCTTGTACATCCTCCCTTAAGTCTGTACCAGTGTGAATATGCTATAGCAA
Source organism: Pycnonotus jocosus (assembly GCA_013400435.1). Classification (NCBI taxonomy): domain Eukaryota; kingdom Metazoa; phylum Chordata; class Aves; order Passeriformes; family Pycnonotidae; genus Pycnonotus; species Pycnonotus jocosus. The sequence continues at coordinate 236,663 of VWYP01001609.1, read as the reverse complement.
ATGTACAATGAATGTTGCTCTTGTGGATTCTCAAGTAGTTTAGATTTGTGGGTTACTCTTGTGCCATAGTAAGTTCTACATGAATCATTTGTTAAAATTGTTTAACTTAAGCTTCTTTTTTATCCTTATCCTTTTCCATCCCCAGTCTTCACACAGGTAATTTTTGGTTGATTTCAATTTTAGATTGATTGATTTTGGATTTTATTTTGCTTTTTTTCTCTGTGTGCTTTAACCCTCTAGAAAGTAGTAGAGTGAATCTTACCAATAAACTTTGTCATGCTTTCACTTTTATATTACAACTACTTTTGCCAACACCTTTGCCAGTGATTCTTTAAGCGATCCAAAACACTCAGCCTCAAGAGTTGTGTGTAACCATTCACAGCCTCACTCCAACAGTGACTCTATTCCCAGAGCACAGATGACTTTCAAAAATAGGGATGGTTTTTCTGCCTTTCACATGGGAGAGCTAAGGACAGGAGTAGCTCAACACAGTTGTGAAGCCCTTTGGAAATATAAGATTTCACTATTGCTCAGCTGCTGCCTCTCCCTAGTCTTCCCTCTGGCATATTCTGCTTTCTACTAAATATACAACATGCAGAACAAGCCAAGTCTCTATTCTTGTTGGAGCTGTGCACTAATAGAAGCAGCTGCCTGCCCAACTGCCTGCTTTGATCAGACCAGTGCAATGGCAGAGGAGTTCTGGGTTTTGAAACAGCAAGCAGATCTTTAAACACTCACTCACACCTTACCCACAGCAACCGAGGCACAGGGGCAACCTTAAAAAACCCAAACCACAGCCTATCAGCCCACTGCAGATATCAGAGCACAAACTTGCCTCTCCCCAGGCAGCTGCTGGAGGCTCCACCGGTGGGTAGAACTTTGGCAGGTCCCAGGCGACCTCGTTCATGAACCACTTGAAGCTTTTGCAGTTGAGGTTGTTGCGAAGCTCCTTCTGAGCGGCGACGTCGCCCGCCGAGAGGTGCCGGTACTCGGGTCTGCGCTGGTAAATGTACTCTGCATATTCATCCATCCACACCTCAGCCACTCGCTTCAGGTTCTGGGAGAGGGGAAACCACCTGAGAGTGCTGCACAAACCACCCTTAGCATTCAGAGCAGCTCGCGTGTTTTTGCTCAGAAAGGATTTTCATTCACATCCACTCTTTCTCTCCAGCTTCAGGACAGAGATTATTTTTATTACTCTGTAGTTCCAAGGGACTTTTAGAAAGATATTTTCAGTTAAGGTCAAAACAGAATCCTGGCACTTGGCCATTATATCGAGTTCCTTGTGGCTAAGAAAAACAACATTAATCAAAAGTTGTTTCTTTTCCTTTTTTTTCTGTAAGGAAACTACTCAGAACATGATGCTGGTAAATACCACTGGACATTCAAAGGTCTCTTGACAAAAAGCTGCTTTCTTAAATCCTTCTTATTGCATCTTTTATATCCATCTAGGAATGGGATTTGCAGTACTCCCTTCTGAAAAGCTCCAGTTCACAATACTCTTTCTTAGCACTCTTTTTCCATTTTCTTGGGTAAAACTGAGATACCTCAGGAATATGGAGCTTTCAGGCAATGACCCTTCAGAACAGAAGCAAAGGGTTTTACCTCATGGCAGCAGCACATTTCATGTATTACTGTAAAACTTAATCCCCTGTGCACCTCCAAAGACAGCAACAAACACCACCCACTCAAGACAACCTGCTTGTCACAGTGCCCTTGGGAGTGCTGGACCTTGGGCTGTTCTCTGGCAACATCAGGGACATTCTTGGTGGCCCTCAGTAACATGCCATGTGCAGTTGTGACTCCTTGCACGAAGCTGCTCAGTTCAGCACTGATCATTTACTACTAAAAAAGTTAGGAAGCTAAGAGTGAGCAGTGTGCTGATCCTGGCCCAAATGCAGCCTGCACACAACAGGAGCAGGTGTTTACCTCAAGGTGTCTGTTAAAATGCCAAGAAACAGCTTTTCCTACCTCTCTGCTGTCTCTTTCCAGCATTGTGGGAGTACACAAGAGCCAAATACTGAATCAAAAGAAATACAGCTCCCTCCTGAAGAGATGGCAGAGACAGGAGAGTGCTCTGTCATTCTGACAGGTCATTGCTGGGCTGAAGAATAAATCCAAATCTATAACTGGGGTGATGCCATTAAACTGGGAAGCATTGTAACACTGTGCAAGCCTTAAGATTTCAGAACAGCAGGGCACCTCTTTGACGTTTTTAGTTTTGCAGCCTTCCAGCTCCTAGGATGTTTTTCTCCCACCAGAGGGCAATGCAATCCCTCCTCAATTTGAAAATTAGCTAGAGAAACCCAGTGCAGGATAGACAAAAGCTCTTCTTTGGGCTACACTAGATTAAGAAATAAGACGGCACGGAACATTCCATTGTGGAAAATTACAGCTTGCCCATTCAGTGGTCTGTGATGCTTGAAGCTGAGAGGTCTTTCAATCACCAAAACCTATCACCACGCTGAAGCCTGCTGCTCTTGGAGAGCACAGCTATAAAATGACTGAAGTATTATACAAATAAAGCCATATCTTGTTTTTATAGCCAGTGCCTGATCACAAAGTCCCTGCCCATCACCCAGCAGTGGCTGATGTCAGGAGTATGGCAGCTGTTCACACACAGATCTGTAGCTTCCAGGGCTCTCTTCCCTTTGTGCTGCACATCCACCCCTGCAAAACTGCTCAACTTGCACTGTGCAAATACAAATTACACACAAAACCCCCCACATCTGCCTCCCACTGTGGGGTGAGAGTAGACAACAGCATGGTCACGTTGCAGTCAGACTCCTGTCACGGGGAATGCCACTGCCACTTACTCTTGCCAGGCTGACTCCTGTGGGAACCTTGTATGGAACATATTTCCTGTAGATATGACCAACTCTAGAGCAAGGGATGTCCTCCATGCGACCTCCACACATCCAGACCTGTGGAACAGCCGAGAAACACATTCAATCTTGGCTTTAGGGAGGAAAATGAGAAAGAAAAGACTTCCAAGTAATAAAAAAACTTAACCCAGATTTTTACATTAAAGCACACTCTTCCCAAATCCCCTCTCCTCCCTGCCTTAGTCCCAAATCCTATAACAACCCGCTTAGAGCCATGCAGCAAGCCTTGATTTAGCACAAGTGCTCTGAAGCCTTCTATACAGAAAAGAACCAGGAAAAAAAATTCCAAGCACTGAGAAAACAGCACACACCTCGCTTTAAACTGATATATGTTATTACAGCAATAGTAACCACAATAGTTAAACTGGGCTGCCATAAAAAACCCTGGGTGTAGGTTGTGTAACGAGGCTGTAAAAGGGAGGCCATCTCCCTAGTACAGGTGGTCATGTGTTATGCAAAAGGCTCCAGGGAATTCATGAGCCTGTTCAAGTGCCAGAAATCAGAAGAAACTGCTACTTTTTCCCGTGGTTATCACTGCTCTTTTATGGTTTCATTGCTGACATTCATTCATTGCTTTTGCAGCTCTACAATTAAGTGGAAATCTCTGCCTGGTGAACACATAAATAGCTTTAAAAAAGCCCTCAGGAAGTCACTAGAACACACTGCTAGTTGGAGATGACTACCTTGATGCTTGGTTAATGTCTAGAGTGGGCCCAAAAGCTTCCTTCCCCATTTGGGAAGATTTTGTGCCAGCACTCTGAAACAACTTTCTTTTATTCTTTATTTATAGCATGGATGTAGTAATTGTGTCCAAGTGAAACAAAAGGAGATGTTTTCTCTATTCCCAGAGCAACCTCATTAGGTTTAAGAAATATTTCTGTGCTTCACAGAAATATCCAATCAATACTTGAAGAAAAAGTACCTTTTAGAATGCCAAACAAATGACTTTCTGAATTCCTGAAGCGAGGCACTGCCTTTGCCCTTCTGATTGTCCCTGGATCCCATGGGACTGCCCCAAAGGATTTTGAGCAGGCTCGTGCAGTGCTCTTGATCTCCCCATTCACTGGGGCTAATTTCAGCCACCACAGTTCACTGTACAATGAGCTTAGTCAACAGCTTCACACATAGCAGGCAATTCCATTAATATTCTACAGTGACAATATTAAATACTTAGCTTGGAAGAGAAATATTTGGCCAAGGCTGCTGCATAATTATTAGCTCTGACACGAAAGTCCTCTGGAGTTTCAGCTCTGTCTGCTGGCCCTAATAATTACAGTCATTTGCTGACTGCGTATAACTTAATGGAGGTTGGTTGCTCTCAGTTAGAGAAATATTTTTCACAGGCATCTTCTAAAGTTCAAGGTACTCAATTACATGTCGTTATGGTGGGAGAGACAAGAAGAAAGTTGACAAACACTCCTAAAGAATTTCATTCCTTTTGTCCCTGCTGTGTCCTGAGAGGTTGGTGCAGAAGAGATGAAAAAGAAACTAGCACTCAGCTTCTGTGAAGTTTCTTATGGAATTAGAAATGCTTTCTATTCTGCAGCGACTGTGCTTTTGGCTGCAGAGGGCCAGAGCGTGATTTCGCTGCTGAGAAATTAACAGGCTGAGAAAACAACCATTTGGGCATGGTTTGTGTTTCTAGGACAGAAATGGTTTGTGAAAGGCTCTAAGAGCTGCAACAGACCTGTGAACTATAAAAACCTGCAGGAGCAGCAGTCCTGAGCTCAGTTGCACAGACACAAACACTCCTCAACAACCTGTACTACCCTGTGCTGCATCCTGCAGCAAGAAGCCTGAGGAGTTCACAGCAGCTGCATTTTAGTGTAACACAAGCCTGGCTGCAAACACCAGCCAGTTTTCCTTGCAGCCTGCCCACAGGATGCCTGACCTACCCCATCTCTAAGGAAAGGCTTTCAGCCAGGCCACCACAGATATCCTTCTGTGGAACACGATGTCCCTGTGTAAGCTGAGCAGCAGAGAGAGCCCTGCAGTTGGTACAGCTGGAGAGGAGAGAGCTGTCCTTGTGCTGCAGAGCTGGAGAGGCAGCAGGAGTGGGAAGCTGGACAGAACTGATGGGCCAGGAGCTCCAAGCTGGTACAAGACTCCAGGCATGGAAGACAACATTACACGAACACATGCACTGTGATCAGAAAAGCTACTTAACTGAGTTGCTTAACAAGTAAAACCTAACATCAGTTTGACTTGCTCTTTTCCTAAAGATGCTTTAAAATATTTACTTCCAAATGATGCTGCAATAGAGGCAATGGAAAGCTTCCTAATCCTGACCAGCAGAGCTCAGTGACCCTTTCAAGGTATTTTGCCACCTCTGTGCCTTTTTAACGTTGCCTCACGCTGCAAGTGACAGTATGGCACCCGGAGTACAAATCTAATTTTAAAGGCATGCTTTCCACTCATTCGTTGCTGCTTTGATTTATTTTATTAGTGAGCTGCTTTGTGTGGTGACAGAACTCATTACAACCTCCATAAAGACAATTACCAGTCCTTATCTATACAACTGGAAGAAGGGGGAGAGGGAAAGAGCGTGATATGCATTGGTAAAAGCCAGCTAACAAAAGCATTAGAAAGCCAGAGCTAAAGGTCAGAGAATTGCATCCAGGGGTCTGTCAAAGAAAAAATGCAAGGGAAGCAAACCCAAAATAGCTGTGTGCTAGCTGAGAGAATGCTTCCACTCAGTTACTGATATTTGGTTGTTCTTAAATAAGAGTACAGTTCCCAGACGTGACACACCAGAACGTACATTGCTAAAAATACCGTGCTGCCAGACAGCTGAAACGGTGCTGGGCTGTGGGGCAGCACCTCCTGCCTTCCCCACAATACTGACTGTGCCTTATTGCCTTCTCATTTCTGCACAGGAGCCAGTTTCTTCTTCTAGGTGTTTTACAGATCCTGCCTCACTCCTCAGCTGACATGACAGAAAACGTCAGAGCTTGAACTTGCACTGGTTTCAAACAGGCATTTGTGCCGTAAGAACAAGAATTAAAGCTGGTCAGGCAGACAGTGCTTCGTACAATAATCTAATCAGATCTCATCATGAGAGAACAGGAAATTTCTCTTCCTCCTCAGGCACAATTTTGCCAATCTTCATTTTGGGCTTAGAATCCAGCAGCTGACAGATCTGCTAGAATTAAGAGAAAACCTGGCTGCACTGAGGTCAACGGGCACACGGAGCTGATTTAGCTAAGGCCACAATCTCACCCTAATAATAAAAACTACACAAGGGAAATAAAGTAACACTGGTGATATTGCTTCCATCTTCCCAGCAGCCTGGAGAGCTGTAACTCCATATTCATAAAGCGACTCCAGAGCCTTTGATTCAGTCAGTATGCTGTGAAAGCAGCAGATAATATGCCACCTATTCTCTACATGGGAATGTTATGCTGATCCAATTCCCTTTCTGCAATTTCAGAAAACAATGTCAGGTAAGACAGCTGAACCTCTCCTCTCTAACACACAATACAATGCTGCAGTTGGTGTGTGAACACAAATTATCTGGGTATACAAGGTTTATGGTTTCCAAAGACTGCACCATGATGAGCCAATGCTTCCCATGAGAGGGAAAAAACACAAAGGATAGTTAAGCCTTGAAAATAAAGCTGCTTCTGCAAGACACAACAGAAATGAAGATCATGGGATGGACCAACAGAGAGCAGCTGGCTGGTTGTGTGAGCACACACTGAAAGATGGGAAGAAAAGGACACAGAGGATAAGTCAAGGGGGATCTCCACATGACAAAGTAGATGAGAGGATAAAAGCAAGGGCAATAACTCAGGAAAATTGTAATCCTCTATACTGGAAGCATCAGCTGCTCCTGCTGCTGGGACTTGGTGCTCTCTGAGAGATTAAGGTAGCCTGTGAGGCACTGGGACCTCTGTGTGTGCACAGCACCTTCTCACACACCACACTCCAGTACAGCCCCTCCTCACAGTCTGGAGCTTTTGAGAGTAATGACAGCACTTTCTCATAATCACATTTCAGGGAGTGGAGGGGAGCACTTCCCTGCTGCTGCTTGGTGGGAGGCTGCTCAGGAATCTGAACCAAGAAGAGGGTGAACAGAGGCAAAAAATTCAAGTCAATGGTCTGAAACTGATCTGTGCATCACCAGATAGGAAGGGAGGAAGAAGCCACCCTGTACTGCAGCTGAGAGCCTAAGAATTAAGCAGCATGTGCTGGCTAAAAAAAAAACAACACAAAAAAAGCAGCAGAATGCCCAGCCTGTTCCAGTGTGGGCAAACGTGAGCTGCTGGAAAGTGGAGTGAGGATGTGCCTGGAATAAGCAGTGCAGGCTCACAATCAGCACTAACTTCAGCAACACAAGTGGAAATGCTGTCAGAAGGGATCCCTTGGCAGTTGCACCCGAACTATGCACCTGCCAGAGCCCAGCGGCAAAATAAGAATCAGAAACGTGCTGCTGGCAAAGAAGGGGCAAAGGAGAGGCAGGCATCAGACACGTGAACAGAAGCTGTGCAGCACTGGGGTTTGTTGGAAAACATGTAACATGTTTTATGCTGTGGAAATCAGAAGCAATCCCTGTTCATGGTTCGGGAAAAGGATCTGGAAAAATGCAATGACCTACAAACACCAGAATAAGTGCAATGGCTCATTTCCTATTGCTGAAGCAAGAATTGAAAACCACAAGTACTGACCAGCTCTTTTGTCTCCCTTTTAATTATTCTTTTCAGGGCAACTGTCAATTTGGCTTTTTTGCACTGAGCCCTTTACATTTTATGAAAGCATTACAATCTCCAAATTACAAGGCAAACATTTCTAAAACTGAAATGATTTATCACCTAGAGAGGGACATTCTGAATTCTCATTCTTTGCTCTTCAACGACAGTGTTCAATTACAGGACTGAGAACCACATCACTTGGATCTGAGATACAAAGTACATCTATATTTATGCCTACACAAGTCAGAGACATCCCTTTTTACTCTTCTGTTTTCCCATAACCAAAAAAACCAGAGACTATGTATTTATGGAAGAGAGGTGTGAAGCAGTTTAGTGAAGATTTATGTAAGCCAAGCAGAATAGAAGCCACGAAAATACTGGAAAACAGGCAACACCATCTCAAATAAAACTGAGTGTAGATAAGTGCTGTACAGTAGCACTTGCAGAAGGGAACAGTTTAAATGCTTCACACATACTGCTCCAAATTCAATGCATTTATGTAAAAAAAGATGAAGCAGTTATGTAGGCAGCTATTAACTTGTGTTTAGGAGAGGAAACGTCCATTATAACTTTGGGTAAAGATTTGAGTTTTATTCACACAAAGATAAAAAAGAAGATAAAAAAGATCAGGAAAAACTGTAAGAGGCGAGAGGTAAAGGAAGTGACTCCAAAAAAGCAAAGAACCTCACCTCAATGAAGCCTGCTGAACAGAGGAACCATGAGGCAGCAGAGAGGGAAGGAGACAAACGCCCCACAGAGACAGCTGTGAATGCCTGTTTACCCTTTTTCCAAAATACAAGGACACACTTCAAGGTCAGCACCTGGGAATTCAGCTGTAACTACCACTGGAGATTGTGTCTGGGGTGACCTGACCAGGAACACCCTGACCTGCAGCAGGGCTGGCTCAGAGGCACCGAGCTGCTCTGGATACACACAGCTCCAGAGAAGGAGGCAGCGCCTGTTTTCTGCTTGAGTATGGAATAGATAGATCAACCCCTTCATTTCTAAACTAGAAATTTCTGTTTTAAGGGATTGCTAAGACCCAGAAAACAACAAACCAGAAGTTGAGGTTAGAAAGTTCACTTCAATTTTTTTGTCCCTCCTACATGCAATGTTTCCTAATGATGTAGATGTCTCATACAAAGTGCAAGGCTTCTAGAGTTTGATCCACCCTTCAGCTAAATGTTTTCTGAGGTGTGAAACACTGATGCTTTCTCTGTTGCCTTGCTTGAAAATTTCTGCTCACAAGGAAGCAGAGCCAGCTGATAACAGAAATACGTATGATTTCCAAAAAGAAAGGCAAGAGGCTCCTAAATAAACTTGTTTATTTCCAGTCTCTCGGCAACAGAGCCCTGTATTTTAAAATAAAGGCAAAACTAGAAATGCATGGTCCATGAATAGCCAAAAAAATGCTTAAAGGAAAAAAATTCAAAACAGAAAAACCCCTGAAGAAGCCCTGTACTCCTGGTGAGGCTCAAGAAGGCCAGATCCAATGCAATGGATTATAGAACAGCAGTACAGAAGAGTGCCTGCACCCACAACACCCAGGGACAGGAACAGATCCTTTGTTAAGGCTGGGCTCTAAATCTGGCATGCTTAGAATCTGAATTCCCATGAGATCATAAATAATGTGAAAGCAGGTACCGATGCCTAAAGCCAGAGATCTAAATTATTTGACAGTGCACCTTTAACTACAAAATCTCAGTCAACTTCTAAAGGTAAAAACATAGCTCTAAGCTCACCAGGAAATGTCATAGCTTCATAAATTCTATGAACAAACCTTCTATTCTTGCAATTCCAGCAGAATTATTAAATCTATCATCCACAGATGAATGTATCAATTTATTTTAATTTCTGAAAATACACTGGGCCTCTTTCAGTGAAAACTTCATTTTTTTCTGTTGCACAATGAAAGGAAAAAGGGGGTCTTTGCAGAGATTAATTAAAGCAAATTTATCCCTCCATAAATTACCATTTCTGGACTGAAATAAAACACAGTGTGTTTCAGAGGGGATAAGCAAACAGATGAATGAAGCAGTCTTATTTCCTGCAGATCAAGCAGTGTGACTGTCTGCTGTGGCACAGGAGACAAAGGGCTTGCCCAGCCACTGTCATCACTCTTGGAAACCAGCATTTTCAGAGAGGAAGAGGCTGAATGCTCCCCTCCTGCAGAGAGCGAGCGCCTTACACAATTTCATTACCCACAACACAAAGATGAAGTGGCTCTAACCACAGTGACATCCCCAGAGAGGGTGCCCTCACCCCTCCCTTCCTGCCACTGTTACAGAGGACAAGGGACATCCAAGGTGACTTATGGGTTCTGGTGAGGAAATGACGGAAGAAAAGGCTGTCTCAAAACCAGTGTCTTTTCTCCCACTGTTTGCTGCCCAGTAGCAGGGGTGTGTGTATGGCAGTGTGGGTTGCTGAGGATTGATATCCTCTGAACTGCAGAGGCATGGAGATTCAGGAATCTGTTTTGTAACAGATCAGCCATGACTTGTCAGGGGAGACAGGCAGAATTTTAGCTGCTGAAGCCAAACTGTGCATTACATCCCTGCTGTCCTCCAGCCTCGTTCTAAGGTCAGCTTAGCTTAGATCATTGGCATCCAGACACCTGTAAAATTGAATATTCAACCTCTGAAAGAAACCTCAAACTGAGTTTAATGTACACATCTTTAGTCAGTTTGGTCCAGGCTATGGGAAGGATTCCCCCCACTGAAGAGAAGACTGGCCACGGGCCTTCAGGGGTTTGGGACATTCTGCTGGGTTTCCCAAATTGGATTTCAGAGTGCCATATTCCAACCTAACACAGGTACCAGCATTCTTGGTGGGTTACAGTGACTTGTTAATCTTTGTGTGCATTTTTGCTCAGCTGGCTAACTCTCCAAGCCCTCCAATCAGTCAGGAGCAGAACTGTCCCCAGGCCAGGCAGATAATGATCCAAAGTCACTGCCAGCAACAGTAATGACTCCAAGAGTTGAAGATTTCTTCCCATGTAATAGCCTGAGTTCCTCACAGCCAGGGGTCAGCTGGATTGACTACAGACAAAACTGTTCTCCTCTCTGAGAACTCAAGCTGAGGATTGAGGTCCTTCTGGAACTGGAATCCTCCTTCCCTCAAGGAGGAGAGTGTTTCAGCATCTTGCCAGGGTGAGCAGCACTACGCAGCCTCAGGGACAGAGAGCTCCACACCAGCTGATTAACCCTTGCTGGGAAAGCACATGCATCAGAGCTGTGACCACAGAATGGGGACACCCCAGCTAATCCTGCTCCAAAACTGACCCTCACAAGTCACTGCTCACATCAGTGCTGGTTCTTCTGTGCACTATCTTACTACTCCCAGCTCTGTCACCTTCAGTCACACGCAAAAGTAAGGACAAGACAGATCATTCACATTCTGCACCTCAGAACAAATTCTTACTTTTCAAAACAAAAGTAATTTCCAGGGAATGTGGCTCACCTTAAAGGATATTTCATACTGCTCTCCTCCCCATATCTCCAGACCTGCATCATACCCTCCCAGCTCCCAGAACCACTTTCTATCGACTGCAAACAGTCCTCCAGCCATTACAGGAGACCTTAAGGAAAAACCAGACTCCATATTACAAACACATTCAAGAACACACATCTCTAGCTAAACATTTAAAAAAACAAAGCAAGATTTGACAAATATTCTTTTCACCACCCAATGTTCCCAGTGCCTCTACAGACCTGTCAGTGCATCAAACAGTTGCTTTGGTGCTATCTACTGATTTCCCACTTGCAAACGAGGAGGACTGGACCAGGCTCCCTTCAGAACCTGTCAATGCCTCTCCTCCAAGCAGGCAGGAGTTGACCATTAAGTGACACCACCTCATCCCAAGGGACCTGTATGCTCCACACATGGTGCTCTGCTTCTGTTGCAGAGTTGAATCTTTGAGTTTGATCTCAAGAAGTGTTTTGTTGGTTCATTTTTTTTTTTTAACACTGCAGAGTATAAAGGACAGCAGAACTGTCTCAATATTGGCAAGCACAGCAACAGCAGAGCACAACTTGATCACAGATTTACTTCTGCAGTGCACTGTAATAGTCAAAATTGCTGTAATTATTCTGCTAGGTTTTCTTCTTCTCCCACCTGGGAATGACACATAACCCACCCTTGGTTTGTTGTTTTTGGCAGAGCATTAGGGATACTAAGTTATGTTTGAAAGATCTCACTAATAAATGCCCGCATTAATTGTTACACATTAGAGCTTTCAATGAAATGTTAACTTCTGCAGGAATTAACGTGGCAAAAAAACAGCAATGAAAAGGAGAGTGTTCACAGCTACTACACAATGCATTTCTTTTAAACCAGCAAAGCAAACAGCTGCCAAAAAAGCAAGTAGCTTAACACCAGCTTCTGGCTTTTGCTATGCTGAGGTGTAAACCAACCCTGCAGCAGGGTGTTATTGCATTAGCTGGCTCTGTGTTTCAGTAACTTACTCAAAGGGATCACTGGGATCAGGTTTCTGTAACTCAGGAGGAATTGGGATCCTCTTGTAATACATCTCCCAGTCAAACGCCCCTCGCATTGCATCTCCAGCCTGAGTCTCGTATCCAAAGTGGTCGTGATCAATAACATCAATCATCGGGCAAACGATAGTCCTGCGGTTTCGGGCAATGCGATCTGAAGATTGGAGAAACACGTTAGAAATCCTGCACCAGGCTGGTTCCTTTGACCATGAAATGACAAAAAATGAGCATCAAAATAGGAAGTTGTCCAAGAATGACACAGCTTTCTTCCTGTTCCTTGTCTCGTGAGCAGAGGCTCCAATTTATATCAATTTCGATCAATTTATCTGCTACTTCTGCAATCATCGAGAGAAAAACACCAGGCACCCACCACCCAGAAGCAGAATGGGAAGACACAGCCACACAGAGAACTGACTGCCAGGCTAAAACCAGACCTCTTGTACTCAGTGAGCAATCTTCATTTCCACGAGTGACCAGAATGTGAACCCCTTCTGTGCAGATCCAAATCCAGGGAATAACCCATTGCACCACCCAGCCCTAACTGCCATGCCAGAATCTGGCAGGAAGCATTTCAGACTAATGGCATAAGTACTCTCAGCAGGCTCAAGAAATGCAAGTGTTACCTCCTCCCCTCCAACCTTTTTTTCCAACCAAATAAGACAACACAGGATAAACTCCTGCATAAACATCTGGAATTTCTTAAATGCTTTATTACTGAGACAGTCTCTTGTTTGAAGTTAGCTCTCAGAGCAGAGGCAATAAAATGATGTTTCAGCTTCCAAAACACATCTCACAGAAACCCTTTCTGTGCTTTAAAAATCAAAGCATCCTCTTTGTGTTCTCATTTAAATAGCATTGGAGCTAATTCTGTCCTCCCTCTCTTGGGCTTGTAAAGCTGCAAATGTTTCAAACTATTGCCAGATATAAACTGTAGTGAAAGCAACAGGATAACCATCCATCAATCCTGCAGGAAAATCTGACTCTTTCTTAAAACTCTGCTTGACTATTGTTGCCACAGCCTATTTGAGAAGGTCACACCTGAGAGAGCTCTGACAAGTCACTGGCAGCAGGGCTGGGAAGGAATTTGGTACCGGCTGGAGGCAGACAGGTACCAGAAACAGACGGCACTGTCCCTTCAGTCATCCTTGAAAAGAGCTGACACCTCCTCAAGGATGGAGTGCTGCCTTGGAAAAGGGTGTCCATGTTCTACAAATACACACCAGCAGCTCTCATTCACAAGAAGTATTTTTCACAGCCTTGCAGACTATGAAGTTAAATATAGTTATACAGGAGAGTAAAAAAAAGCTTAAAAGCTACTAAAAAGCCATATGTAAGGATCTCTTCTGTATCATAAAGCCATTCCTCCCTGCAAGCTGGTGAAGGACCACATGATAGTTTACTCTTCTAGCAAGCTGTAAATTATTTAAGACTTCATTTAATGAGGAAACAGAAGAATATGATTTCTGCTCTTTAATTAACAAAAGCACATGACAGGGTTACTGCACAGTGCAGGACTCCAGAACAGAAAAAAAAATCTCCTACTAAACACTACAAGTTGCCAACAATACACTTGAGCCTTGAGGTCGGTTTGCTCTCTCTTTCATGATTTTTCACCTCTCCTTTAACCACTTACAGCACGAGGGGAAGGCAGCAGGTGGGAATGATTTCAACAACCCCCCCACTGACCTAGGAGAGGTGGCAGCCAGTTGACATTGGCCTCGCAGTGGGAGTCCAGGAAGGTGATGACGTCCCCGATGGCCACGGAGGCTCCCAGCATGCGGGTCCTGATCAGCCCTTCCCTCTTCTTGGTGCGCAGGATCCGCACGTTGGGGAACTGCGCCATGTAATCCTCCAGGCGTTTCTTCAGGTGTTCTGTGCGAAAAGGAGACACGTTGGGACGCTGGAACAACCAATTCCTTCAAGATGCTGTTCTGTCTTTACCAGAAGGAGATGGCTTTGGAAGCATGGCCTCAACAGGTAACAAACGCAGTAAGGGGGAAAAGGAAGTCAAAATTCTTTTAAAGGTCTAAAAATAACTGCCTAAGCAAGAATTTTGAAGATGTTCCAAAACTTTAGAAGCAGTTAAACAGAGAAGGAAAAAAAAAAAGGGAACAAAGAAGATAGGATGAGAAAGAAAGCAGCAGAGGAAGAGGAAAAGGAATAAAAAGACAGCTGGCACACCTTGAGCCAGGATTCTTGGACACTTGTGGAAAACCACTGTAACTTAGAAAACACACAGGGGAATTCATTTTCAGAAGTAAACCACACTCAGGGCATTTAAGTTGTACGTGGTTTCTTCAAAACACACAACATAACAATCCACTCATGCATAAATAAAACCCAGGAAAAAGCCTAGTCAGACACCCCTCCAAGCTGCAAGGCAGGCAGAGCCAACAGTGTGTGTGGGGATGGCTTCCTTAAATGCTTATCAGAGGAGATTTGCATTTAAATATGGAAATATTTACACTACTGAACATGGACTGGAGCCACATCTGAATTAACACAGACAGTGGCAGTCACCAGGATTAACAAGAATTCAAACAGGAGAGCTGCAGAGAAAGATCACTGAGTGATCAAAACAATGGACAGCTTGTTCCAAATTGGAGATAAAAAGTTTGGTCTGCATAACGAGAGGGGAGAACACAGCTGTCTTTACATCAAAGAGTGAAGCAGCAAAGAAAAACCTAAAAATAGGCTGAGCTGAGCCTGGCCTCATCACTAATGGGTTGATCTTTTAGGCATCTGAAGTTTTGACAGCAAAGCCCATTCAGAGGGTGCCAGGGATTGTTCATTAATGCCCCACACCACCCACTGGATGCAGGAAAGAAGCCTCACTAGACAAAACTACATCTAAGCAAGTAACTCTTAAAACTTCACACAACAAAACTTGATTAGAGGCAATCACTGCAATAGAAATGCCCTGACAGGGTTATTTGCCTTCTGGAGGGAACACATCCTCTCCACTCTGTACAGCACATCTTCCTCAGCTTCCAAAGGAGGCATGAAAGGCAGGGGCCAGAAAGGCCAACAGCAGGAAAGTGCCCCTGAACAGGGCACCAGGGAGGCTGGGCATTGGAACAGCTGACTGAAAAGAGCAAAGGAGCAAATAAACTTAACCTAGTTATGAGCTCTCCCCCTTGTGCTGACCTGGCAACTGAGAGAATGGTCAGAAGCCCTGTGTAACACACATTCTGTGCCTGCTCTTTGAAGCAGCCATCATGTGTCTGCCTTCAAACATCACCCAAATACAGCTCCTTGCTTTTGAGGTATTTCCAGCAAGCTCTTTGCCCTGTTCAAAGCTTTAACATTCCCCAGGATTTTTTTTTTTTTTTCTTCACAGATCCATTTCAGTGTTTTGCCTGACAAGTGTAATTGTCCCATAATATCTACATAGGTTTCCCTCTCAATAGAGCCCTTAGGACTTCTTGATGTCTAGTGTGCTTTTTCCTCATCCTTTTCAGGTCTCTTCTGAATAGATCCTCTCAAGCAACCAGAAATTTTGTCCACTCAATTATAGATTTTTCAAATAAGGGCCTTCCACAGAGACTAGACATATTATTAGTGCAGCTGCCTTCCTCCTGAGGCAGTGGGTAGACTTAAAACGAGAAGAAAAAAAAAAAAAACAAAAAAAAAAGGAAAGAAAAGCTACCACTGTTTAACATCAGAGCTCATCCCCTGCCATTGTTACTTTGTCACAAAAGATTTTTTTCATCGAAGAGAACAAACAATCCTCACTTCAAGCATAAATCAGCCAAGCCCAAACCAGGATGCAGACTTTACTTAATATACCCAAGACAAGATAAACACGAGAGTGGCTGCTGATGCTCGTTATAATAAAGGAGGGAACTGTCACACAGACACCCTCAGTCTGATTTCCCTAACAACAGCCAGAGATTGATAATAGCAGAAGACACTTGGAAGATCAGGCTACACAATACTTACATTATCCAAACCAAACCTATAAAGCACTGGGAAGTTTTTAAAAATTCAAAGCTCCAAACCAATGGAAAATATAAAAAGACTTTCTTCAGCTCTTTATTTTGATTAAAATGAGAAAGTGAGATTGTGAAAGATCCCAGAGGTTTGTCTACCACGTGTGTTCATCATTTCCATTTTAGCATCACCTGCCTTTCAAAACTGTTTTGATTTGCAATTTCATCTGTGGTGACACCTGGGGCAGTTGAAGTGGCTCCTCCAGGGGCACAGGCACAGCATGCTCATCCTGGTTCAAAACATGAGAATGTCCTGGGGGAATATGATCTTACACACCTCCAGAAGATGAACACAGAGTCACTGGACCTGGCCATTTCAGTTGTGATGATGATGATGATGATGGCTGCTCTATTACACTGACTGAGAACAGGCTGATTGGTATCTACTGATGAACAAGCAGCTAAAAATGGAGATTCCCCCATTTTTATAATGTAATGGGGAAAGGAAGGCATAGGAGCCATGGCGTTTTCTCAGCTAAGTACTCTGCAAAGAGACAGCACAGAGTCTAATCCACTGGCTTCTCACTGCATCCCCAAAAGCTGCATTTGGTTCTTCAGCACTTCTTTACTACATTTCCACGGTAAGAAAATCCCAAAGCGTTCCGTGCTTGCAGTGAGGAGCCTGCTGTTTGCTGCACTGATAAAGTGCCTCACAAACCAGGAATGGTGTCCCTGGTGGCTGGGAGAACAAGGAAAAGCTGCAGGTGCTCCAGCAGCACCTGTGTGCTCACACTGCTGCAGGGGACACACCTGCTGAGGGCTGTCCTGCTGTCCTGATGATGCTCAAGTAAGCTGCTCCTCCCAGCTGCTGCAGAAAAATCCATGTTTGGTCACTGCATTTTGTAAGATTAAGACTTCTCCATCATGAACTGCAAGTGGGCAGAGCTTATTGCATCTGCTCTGCCTAACTGAGCAAACTCACAATGTACAGAATTCAGTAAAATGTGGTTTTCAAAGAGATTTCTTATTTCCTTATCCTTGTGCTATTCCTGCCACGCAGCCTGGCTTCTATGCACTCAGATAGAAAACAGTTATTTCATTCTGTTTCAAATATTGTCCCAATTAAGCCAAATTTTGCTTTAAAAAGAAAATTTAAAAAACTCCCAAACAAGCGCCGTTAACTGCTACGAAATTTAATGAAGCTTTAAAAAAATATATTATGGAATCTTGTCACACTGAGTAATTTTTATTACAAGGGCAATTTTCTTTAATGAAAGTTGTTAGGTGAACTGGATGGATTCCAATGGCTGTGCCTTCGCTGGGCAAAGTAACACAGCCCAAAAATATAAATGAGAGTAAGATTATCTGCAGATTAAAAACTATTCTGGTAGTTTGCTGACCCACTTTGCAATAAAGTTGATGAACAGTGTATACATTAACAGTACCAGTCAAGAACTGCTGCTTTCTTTACTTTGAGCTGTAAATAAAGCTGTGTGAAGACAGCAGAGAAGCTTTAACAGGGAGCCTGCTTTACAGAAGCAGCCCTAAACTTGCCAAAATAAGGCATTTTTTTGTCCCTAGGTCAAATTTCTGTGGTGGTCTTACTGTTTCCTGGCCTCATCCAAGCAGAGTTGCCCTCAGATCCCTCTAGTCTGGTGACCACCTGTAGCATGGCAAGGACTTTCCAAGATTGGAATTCCTCATATCCAGTTGACTTTTCATTCCAACATTGCACTCTGGCACCTGAAGAGGTACCTAAGAAATTCAAAAACAAGCATAGGCAGAAGCCAGAGGAAGACAGAAGAGTCCAAGGAGGGTTTTTTTAATAGCTTGTAGTCCCTGTAACAGCTCTGCAGTATTTGGCAGGGAAGGGAGTACCAATACTTGCCACAGAATAAAACTCCAAACCAACTAATTTTAAATACCAGCCATGACTTGAAACTATTAAAGTGATTTATGTCCTGAGCAAGAACTATGAGTGAAACACTTCTCCTGTCCTACCAGTGCAACATTTCATGGTTCATACGATACCACCAGCTTTGGTTTCTGAATTTTACACTGTACAGCACATCTGCAGCTCCAGTGCCTCTGCCATATGTGGATCATCAACCCAACCCAGAAGGAACAGCACTGCAGAAACCAGAAACATTCCCAGACACCTTCCCAGGCTACTCAGCTGCCACTGGTAACACCAAAGGTCGCTCTGCCCTACAGGAGCCTGGCACCTGCTGAGGTGCTTTGCTTTCGTTTACACTCAGAAGCTTGAAGATGTGAAGATGGGAGAGCCACTGCACTCTGAAAATCCAGGGAACCTCCCCCTCCCACTGAAGGGCACGGGAGGACAGGACTAGAGGCTCTGCAGAATTCCATTTTAGGCAGAAAAGGACCATTTCCCTTCTCTGCAGGTTATTTTGGCTGCTTTCCAACACCAAAGCCTGAAGTGCCAGCACACATCGAGCATTTGTTTACAGGTTACCCCAGCCTGCCATCCCTACCCTCCCACACAGACAAGCTTGTTGAAGATTACAAACGAATCCATTCATTTTTCCTTGGATACTTGGCCCTAACGTGCTGTTTAACAATTTAAGAACGAATTATGCTTCTTCCTGAATCCATCATAATGTGCAAGCCAGGCCTCCCTGAAATAGAAGATTCTAAATCATCGAAATTAACTTCTCTCCCTGTTTTGGTGCAGATGAGTAATCCTTTGAAACAGCAAAATGTGCTGTTATCCAAACAGGCAGCGCTTCCACTAGTTTTAATTTTCTTTCAATCTTTTCACGCTCTGATCACTGAAGTTGCTTGGGAGGATAATAAATTGATTTAACAAATTGTACTATGAGCACCAGTCTCAGTAATAGAAAACTGATTAGGCTGATCACAGCTTTCCAAGCTGAATCTTCTCACAAAGAGGAAAAGGTCTGAGAAGGGAGAGAATTAATATTTGTTGCTCCACTGATTACAGCTCTGGGGTGGACTCCAAAAGGGCAGGGGGCCCAGTTTCTACTGCCCATTCTGCATCAGTGTTGGGTCTCAGCACAACTTTAAAAACAAAAAATGAGGAGGGAAAGGGTTTCTGTGCATGGGACAATAGCTAAGTGTGTACCATCCCACATGATAATATAGCATGGTTTGGACTTCAACAAAAATTCAAAAGGTTTGCTGAAAACCTTACTGGTTTTGTTCTCTTTCTAAATGTTTTCAAACCAAGCTTCTGTTTCAGGTACTTATCCTTCCTTAATGCTGTAAAGGTTTAAACACCTTTTGTTCCCCGGGATCAGTGCAGCCAACCTGTGGTGTATGCATCACTTCTTCATTCCTGCACACTGACCTTCTGGCCAACCCACAAGATCAGTTTTTCCCCCTCTGCCAGAACCCATCTCTCCCAGGGGAAACAGTCAAGTCATTCCCATTAGTTTACTCTTCTCCCTTCCCATTTCATTAAATATGTATCAAGATTAAAGCACCCACTTAGGTTTTTTCCTCTTCTGTTGACTACATTTCATCTAAAGAGGGTATTTTGTGACTCTCAGTCATTTCCTGTTGATTGCTTTTAACCTCAGAGCTGCTGTGCTGGCACACACACACACTGGAGAGATGCAGGTTTTGGCCTACACAGCCTTTGTAGCAGCAAACCAGGGGTGAATTCCTTGCAGTTCACTTAATATTCAGCTCAAGTTTGATGTAGCCATGGTGACTGGCAAGGAAGGGCACTGCTGTCCCAAATGCTGCCTTCAACCCGAGGAATCTCTGCGCTCATCTTCAGGCCACAGCAGTAGATTTGACTGTGCAGTTGTTAAACCAAAGGAATGCCTGCACTCTAAAAATCTTTAATTGCCTTGAACCTACACCATCAACTGCTTTCTGGGCACTGGAGAGACAAGCAGGGGTGCAAAAGCATCTCAGAAGTTTGTTCCAAAGCCTTCTCTGTGCCCAGGGAGCATGTCAGGATACACCACTGCTGCCAGTGACATTCTGCACAGCATATCATGACATGATCCTAAAGCCTATGACCAACAGCAAGGCAAAACTTGCCATCATTTGAAGAGATGCAGGCAGAGGAAGTGTTAAGACAGTTCTTACTGAAACACTTTGGAACATATCAAAGCTGCGAGATTAAAGCCTCAAAAGTCACTGAGTTTTCCTGGGGAAAAAAAGAAAAGAAAAGAAGATGCCAAAACAAACCAGTCCTTGGAGAGCTGGCTTTGTACATGAATAGTGCTGATAGAGGCAAAGAACTTCTTGGCCTGAAAGTATTTGCTCTGTGCAAATCATCAAAAAAGGAAATATTCCAGGAAGAGCACAAGGATTGACAGAGAAATCTGCTCCAGACTTTTGTCGTGTTAGAGAACAGTCCGCTAGGCTTGAGATGTAACTCACTTGGAAGTGGCTTTGATTTGGTAGGAATGCACCCCTTTGGATCCCACAGGCTCTGATCTCCAGTGTCTAAGTGAGGAGGAACAGCTATGAAGCCTAAAGTTAATAGCAGAGAGCTACAAAGTTTTTGGTCTGGGGTTGCGGCCAAATTGGAATATCGGAAAACAAACTGATAATCCTCCAGTCCTACAATGATGCTTAAACAATAATAACCATGACTGACAAAGCAGAAGGTCTGTCCTGTAGTCTGTGTGTCAGAGAACAGAAAACAATGGATTTGGCTAATGAAAAAATGAGCAATACAGCTGCAGGGAGAACACACACAATTGACTTGCAGTAACAAACTCTGCCATGCCAGAAGTATAATTTATAAACTCACACTCAGCTCTTCTTCTAGACCTCTTCACCATCAGTTCCCAACACTCTGGTTTACTTTACTCACAAGAAATGCTGCTATCACAGTAAGTCAGTGACATCTGCTAGAAAGGTCAATAAATCCATTAAATCCTGAAGCACAAATCCAGGCCTGTTCACAGCTGTACTGATACCAAAACTAAGCCATCTTGTGGGCAATACCATTGTCAAGTAACACATTTATTTTATCTGGATGACAGAGGACAGGGCAGGACTGATAGCTGAAGGTACCTGCTTTTAAATCTGGATCTTTGGCTTCCCCCTGCTCAGCACAGTTAAACTGCTGTGCTCCATCAGTGCATCCCTCTCGTGGGTAACAGGCAACAGTGATCCTCAGGAACTCAGAGAATTGTGTGGCATTCCTTTACCAAGAAAACATAACTGCAATTAAAACTAGAAAAGGAATGTGGTTTGGTTTATCCACTTTTATTTTTTCAGTTGGAGCAGCATTTAGCTTCCAGTTTTCTCCAAGTGAAGAAGTTTCCACCTTTATCAAAGTCCCTGTGTGGAACAGCTGCTTTGTTAATACCACTCCAAATGCAGGTTTAAATAGCAGAAACTATGATTACCAGTAATAGATAGCATATATGGGCAGAGGGTGTTTGAATCACATTTCTAATTAACTTCTATAGAGGAGCAGCTGTAAAGCATTAAAATGCTGATTTGCACTGCAGCTGGCACATATCTAGATTTTTGACTCCTAGCAGATGAGGATATGTACTTCAAGGTGAGGAGAATAAAATTAAAGTTGTTTTCCTGCAAAATTCCTCTAACAGAAGCTACATGTGTAGGGTTTCTTAGCAGCAAGCAATGCACTGAGATTTACCTAATGAGCTGTAATGGAAACTCTGCTCCTCAATTATTTATTTTTTTTAAACTTTAGACTGCCAGACATCCTTCACTACACAATAATTAGCTGAGAAAGAGGTCAGAGTAAACTTGACCTTTTAAAACCACCTCATCTCCTTTCTGGAAGAATCTTCCAGCTGCAGCAGCTGATCTTAGAGAAATAAATACAAGATGATGAAAAGTAAACTGTTTAGTTAATTCAGGCTGTCACAAACAAAGCTGTAGTAAACAACTACAATAGGCCCTCATGCCTCTTAAAACACCAGAGAATAAACTTTTAATGCTCCCCAGCCATTGCCTAATGAACAGTGCAGGTTTTACACATCCCTTTATGAAGGGAATACACGAATACAGACATTAAAGACACATTAAAAATGAATACTCAAAAAAGGGAAAACATAAAATTGAATCTCATCCACATCTTCTCACTCTGATCCACAGCAGACTCTGTCACTGTTATCTAAAGTATCCCACACCCACAAGACACTGCCAGAAATGGAGAATTTCAAATTACTCTCTTCTCATAAATAAAAATGGGACATCTGCACCAGCTTTTGTTGCTCCCTTTGGTGCTCACTATAGAAAAGAGCGCTGGTGAGTTCACAAATTCACTCTTACACTCATGTCCCTGCTCTGCTGTGCTGCCTGGGAGTCATGCTGCAGTCTGGGGCAGAAATTTCCCATCTCTCCACCCAGAAGAACCAACCTTCTCCCACTCATGCAAAGGGAGATTTGTTTCACTGACTGTTACTTCAAAGACTTTTTTTACAAGTCTAAACAAATCTGAAATGGTCTGCAATGAATTCTAACAAGGAAAAAAACCTTCTTTATCCTGTAAATTAATTTACAAAAATAATCTTTTACTCAGTTGTTTGGGACAATAGTTATAGCACAACTTCTATGAGAAACCTTGAAAGCAACACTTAAAAAAAAGCTGTGGAAAAGCACAGCTGGCCCAAAACAACATGGCTTTTTCTTCTTTTCTCCATACCTCATGGTAAAAAGCTTTAAGATAAACATATTGATAATTCAGCAAGAAAGGCTGTCATCACTTTGTCCTAAGCACAGTCACTCCATATTCTGAGATGTACTAACCAGATGCACTTTAGTGCATTTAAGAGAAAAAAGAATTACTTTTACAGTGCATGTGCCCAAAGATGAAGAGATAATCTCTTTAGCTGCATAAATCTGCTACTGTTCCATTTAAAGATCAAAAAGAATTCAACTATTAAACCTTTTTCTATTTCAGATACTGAGAACATGATTTCTTTCAATTAAGGCCTGGCAGATGTGGTTAATGGAACAGAGCTGTATTTGCTATATACCTGCTGCTGCACCAAATGCCACATTAATCACCCCTTCCTTCTCCCTCACTACACTACTTAGTGACTTCTGCCCTCCAGACCAAATTATGCTGCTCAAGGTTCAGCCAAGTTACCTCATTCACTTTTGGTTTTCCATTCAGATTATCCCATACATCCAGAATTACCTCTACTGCAATATAAAGAGAGGTTTAAAATGTCACAGGGATTTATCTGTCAAGGGAAAAAGCAGGATTTGGTTGTGTCTCCCCTCTGATTTGGGAAAGGATGGGCTCCAAGGGTGTGTAAATGTCCAGGGAAACTCCAGGGTGGTGCATGAGGGGAGAGGGCAAACAATGCTGGTAAAAACCCAGGGCTGAGATGACACTGCTGGGGAAAATACTCCTTGGACTCCTTTGTTAACAGGCCTAAAAGTCTCTTGGCTACCCTTCCAAGATGAGCAGTGGCCACACACCACACTCCAGGCTCACCTGGTGCCTCCCAGATTCCAAAGAGCAGCTCCAAGCCTGACTGCACAAAGTCCTGCTGAACACACAGAGCTAAGGGAAAAGGGAGTGAAAATGGGAAGTAATAATAATAATAATAATAAAAAAATTAAATGGTTGAACATATACATAGACTAGACTCCTAAAAAATGTTTTCACAAATTAAGATAAGGTTCAAGGTAACACGGTAGTCTTGGAAGATAAAGCTGAAATCCAAAATCTCCATAATGACCACCCAAGGGAAAATCAGTTCCCATGCACATTCCTCAGAACAAAACTGTCTCCTTGAAATCCACTGCAGTCAAGGAAGTATTTACACAGCCTCCTGGATAACCAGTCCCTAAACCAGACCATGTTTAATGCAAAAACCAGAAGGTTCACTTTGCAAATGTCACTGCCACATTGGGTCAAAGATATTCAAATACTTGGGCTGAAAGCTGTTCTCCCTCCCAGTGACAGGTGCAGATTTTCCCTGGTTACTCTGAGAAGGAGGCTCAGTTTTCACATCTTGCCACTGCACAGACATGCAGCACCATCAGGCAGAGGGCCCAGCTGGGTGAACACTTCCAGAAGAATCCTGATGTTTGGAGACTGCAGTATTTTCAGTGCTGCCACATTCAGCTTTATTATTGTACCAACACAGTGCTCTGCACGTAACTCATGCTTTGGAGATGACTGATGCTGCACTTCTCCTCTTCAACAAGGGACAACATTTGTTCTAAAACACTGTCATTCATACCAAAGTAATCTTAAAAACAAGTAAGAACAGGCTGTCACTCAGTATGCAAATAATTGAAAGCAGAAACGTGAGTTTTATGTGAATTTCAAGCACTTAGCCGCAATCACTGATTTCTGTCAAGTTCAGCCATAAAATAAGATAAACCCTGTGTGGTGTGTACCCTTTCCTCTGTGCACACAGCCAGCCCCAAGTACACCTCAAGATGTTTCTTTTAAATGACATTCAGCAATTAAGTCACAGCCTCCTGCACACAGTAAGCTTCAAATGTCTTGAATAATTTTTAAAATTTCCATTGCTGCAAAGGGTGAAAAGGTAAAAATCCTACCATGTCTGACATATTAAGGGAAAGGCTGAAAAATCCATGATATCAGTTTGTTCCAGAAGCACATAAATGCAAACAATTAGTTTGGTTTAGAGGTGTTCTTTTACAGGTGTTTCCTAGATAAGTTATAGGAGCTCTGCAGAAAAGGACCTGGGAGTCCTTGGGCACAAACTGAAGGACAGGAAATGCTGTTTAAACACAAGGTATTTTTTTATTTACTTTTTTTTAAACTAGGTCACTGACAGAGTGACTGAACAGCAGAACAGGCTCCCCAGAGGGATTATGGAGTCTCCATCCTAGGAGATTTTCAAAATGTGAGTGAATAACAAGAAATGGAGAAACCTGCTGTAGCTGAGCAGAGGGGCTGGGTTAGATGACCTCCAGATGTCCTTTCCAAACTCAATTATTTTTGATTCTGTACCTGTTCCAGTCCCACCTGCAGCTGTAAGAGATCTCTCTTCCAAAACAAAGGCGTTTGCCTTCTGCCTCTCACCAGGAGTATTTGATGTTCCTGCTGTGCTGGGCTACCAAATACACACCAGGTGAAAAGCAAAGAACATTCTGACAAGCATCCTGCAAAGGGATGTGCCATCCTCTGCTCCTCCAGCTCAGGGCTGAGCGTTTATTACTGAGAGACAGAGGACAGCTTTACATCTGTTCATGCAGACACAGAGACAGCTTTTACAGCAGAGGTGTCCACAAGCTACAAGCATTAGGTGGAGACCAACAATTCATTTTGTACAAGACAGACACTAGAGCTGAACAGCTCCATTTCTCACCACAGCAATTCAGGCTGCAGGCCCAGGGACTGAAGCAGACCCTGAAGAACCATGAACTGCCTGCCTGTTGCCAGCTATCAATAACAAAATGCCATCAGAGCTGATAGAGAAACCTGCAGTGTTACAAACTGACCTGCAATTCCACTTCAGTTCTCCTCCTCCCATTTCCATGGCAGAATAGAACCAAATTCCCACCCAGCAGCATGGTAATTAGATATTTGAAAAGGAAACAAATTTCACATGACAGTCCCAAGGAGAAAACTGATATACATGGAAAAAAAACATTTTAGTTTACTTAGGGCCATTCTGGTAACAACAGGCTTGGAGGGATGCAATTAGTACCCTGCAAGCCAGCATGGGAAAAGGTTTAATTTAACCTATCAGAACTAAAGAATAGCTATAGAAGTTAAAAGTGAACCTACAAATCTACACAGGGCTGCCACAGCTAGGAATTTTTATGATCAGGAGCTCTAGAGTGGTAATTCACGTGTTGCACTCTGATTTCTGCTTATCCAGAAGGGCAGGCATTATTTTGGACCCTGCAATAGCTGAGGTTTATCAAATCCATGGGGGTCAGTCTGTGGCTCTCTAGAAGTTCTCTATACCATGCAGGAAGAAGAAGCCAATGCTGGACAGGTTAATTCTTATTCTCCAACAATTGTTTGCTAAATTGGTGTGTCCCTCTTCAATATAACCTATTTTCTTCTGCACAGAAAATCCCTACAAATGCTTTGAACTGGGGAGAAATTTCTTACATCACTCTCAATCAAGTTTGTGGGGGAAAAAAAAGCATTATTACAGTCTTAATGCAATGCTACACTGACAGCAGAGACTACCAATGGAGAAAGTAAAAAATAGCCTTGCAATATTCACTCTGCTGTGACCAATGGCACATGATGGAAAGCAGCTCTTTTTAAATCAACCCAACCTGCCAAGGGAATCCCCACAGAGGAAGATTTGAGTGTCAGGAAGGAGCTGCTGGAGGTGACAACACGGTCTGCAGCTCAAGGCAAAGGGAATGGAACCACCTCACTGACAGGCAGCCTTTCCTACAGCACTCTGCCTGACACAGAATCCTGCACAGAATTTGGGTGAGGTAAAGCTCCAGCCTTTTTTTAGATTTGGACCATTTGCATTATACTGCAGGCATACAAAAAAAAAAACCCAAACCCATTCCAGACAGCAAGTTGTTCCAGCACATTTTGACTTTCCAAGTACAAAGCAAAGGAAACATTTAAAAAACATGACTCGTAAAGCTTTTGCTGCTCCCTGTTAAGATTTGCTGTCATCAGGACAGCGTTTTTTGGATGAAAAATGTTTATTGCTAAAGGTCACAGAGTTGTCTCTCTCAAACAAATTAAGAAATAAATGGCTGCTGACACTTCCAGATGATGATTCATCTGTCCAGGAGCTCCAATAACACACGGCCACAGCTGCCCCTCAGGTTTGCTGCACACCACAGCAGCCACCAACTAACCCAGAAATCTGTCTCCACTCTCCTGTCACTCTGTTAGCCAACTTCTTGGCCCTTCTTTGTAGACACACCAAAAATTCCTTACACTCAAGCTTAAAACCAGATGAAAATCATATGAAAATAACATCTGTCAGGAAAAGCACTGTTTGCAGCAGCCAGGTTTCCATACTTACTATTCCTGTTACTACCAAAGTCCTCTTTTCTTCGTGTGCAGCAAAGATTCTCCATGAGGTACAGGGATGAAAGAGGCTGATGGGTCAGCACCAATATCACCATTCCCAGAGACCAGTGAAACAGCAGAACAAGAGAGGAACAATCCAGCACCTCAAGGGCAGCTGGCAAACCCCAGCACATTTAACCCCAGCACAGGTCAGCACACAAGAAATGCTGACAGGAGAGTGAGAGGAAGACAGAGTCTCCTTGCCAGGGAAGGTCAAGCTATTGAAGATTATCCTTTAAAGAGTTATTAAAGTTCTAGAGGTCTGTTTAGACAACCCTCGAGTGAAAGGCCAGCATGAGATACAGCAGAGATATCCAATGTTTTATCCTGCCAGAGTAACATCTCGATAAAAATAATTAATAATGGATTTTTATTGAGTGATTATCGTTTCTATCTTTGGCTTTTCACTGGAGTTTATGACGACTATTTACTGATCTCTTCAGGGAAGGAGATTACATTTACTGCTTGTACTATGCCCCTCTGATCTCAGACCTGGCCTCTACTGCCACTACATTCAACCGTGATTCTGTAACTTTAAAAGAAAGATGCTGCCACAAATTTAGGGGACTGTTATTTCAAACAGAAGCACAGAATTCTTGAAGACAACACAGAATACTTTGCAGACAATGCAGAGGACCAATCATTTATTATTTGCAAAGAAAAATCAAGAAATTTCTTCTTATTCTTTTTACTGCTCTCCAGTTCTGTGGCACAGCTGTGATGATCATCAGCTTGGACATGGAGTTCTTATTAGCTGCCCAATTTAATCATAAGAAACAGATAACCAGAGCAGTTGCCTAACAGTCCAAATCCAAGAATGTGCTCTTTTCAAACACATAACATATAAGCAAAAGTTTTCCTGGAACTTCTGCTCCTTCATGCATTTCAGTTTGATGCATTTAACTATCAGCTCTCAGTTACTGGGTTTGAAATGTTTGTCATTTATGTTTTGGGTATTTATGTTTTTGGAGTTTTTTGTTTGTTTGTTTTAAACAATGGATAAATTACAACCAGAAATTTGTAATCATCAGCCTTTCAAACTCAAGATCATGTGATTAGGATTTAAGAGCCCCCTAAGACTAAGGATCTATTTAAGCCCATTGAGGGATGTGGAAGATGACCCCAGCATGGTTAACGAAGAAAAGTGCAGATACAGAACTGACAGTACTGAAGGAAAGATGTTTCATCCTAACCAGCAATTGTCCCAATGTGCAGAAATCAACTGTGCTAGCAGGAAAATACTGGTTTAAAAAAAAAGTCAAGCAAGAAAAATCCCTTCCAAGCAAAGAGAACCTCCACACCAGTTTTTATTAACACACCCTCTTCCCTTGATAATTCAGCTCACTGTCCAGCACCTGGAGTCTTTTACATCTATTTATAAATAGATGCTGTACACGGATTTCAGGTACATCTTGCAACTTTTGTATGAAAGATGGATGACCAAGGGAGAAGAGTTTTGGTCTTTTCAGAGGCAGGTGGAACAGAGAAGAGAGAGCTGGACAAACAGCACAGGTGCAGATTGAGAGGCACAGGTGGAGCCAGGAGAGCTCTCTTTCACCTGGTCAGGGCACATCTAAAGAACAAGGAAAACACATCCACAGGAAACTAGATTTCATTACTTCCACTTCTCTGAAAAGAAACCCATTTGTACAATTCACTTGTGGTTATAGCATGAGCTTGTCTAATTTGCTTCTAGACTGAGTAGCAATAAAAAGACCTTGTTAGGAACGGGGGTTTTCCTTCTCCTCACCTTAGCCTGAAAATCCTTTAAAGAAATACTTATTTCATGTAACATTGATTTGTTCAATGCAGCACACCTAGCCTGCAAACTAATGAGGGAAGAACTTTAGCCCAAGTACTCCAGCTGCTGGGTAGTGCTTATTTGGAAGCCAGCATAGGTCAGAACACTAAATACTCACAAGCTTGTTTCCAAGCTCATTTAGGAGCTTCCTATATGTCAGGTTGCTGGAGATGTATCCTTTAGGATTTGTATAGAAAGCTCTTTTGCTTCACTTGAGTAATATCAGTGGCTTGAACTCTGCAGCTCATAAAGCTAAATAGTCTTAGTAACTTTAAAGGAGAAAATAGTTACTAGATCTGACCATAACCCCTCAAAGTCACTGTGCCCTCTTCAACACCAGTCAGAGGACTTCTCATGGGATTTCTCCACCTATGCAATGTCTACACAACAGAGACACTGATTCCTCCTTCACTTGCCTTTTCCACAACAGCAAGAGTGCAAAACACAAGGCAAAGAGCAGCTTAATTTGCATCAGGCACCATTTAAATAGCTCAGAGAAAAAGATCTCAGCAACTACATGCACACATTGCTGCTGCAATGACAAGTGGTTGTTCCATTCGTGGTGATGGTTAGTGCCAGTGACTCCACACCTCTGCAGACAGCACTTCAACCCAATCCAAAGTGACTACTCCAGGCAGGGCAGTACAAAATACAGGGGGAAGTTCCCAGCAAGAGAGAGAAAAGGTTTGGATGCTGCACATTTACTTTTCAGGAGCACAAAATCCATGAGAAAAGGCAAGCCAAATCATAGGCAGTCCCAGGTGGAAACCTTTTATCAAGGATTCTTTTACATGTTCTGCATCAAGAAAGGAAAAAAAAAAAAAAAAAAAAAAAAAAAAAAAAAAAAAAAAAAAAAGAAAAAAGAAGGGGGGAGTATNAAAAAAAAAAAAAAAGGAAGCAGAATGTAAGGAGTGAGCTATTCCCAACTCTTGGCTTTTTTTGCTATTTCAAGAGTCAATATTTAACATTTTACATTAAGGGCTACACAGGCCCTTAGCTGAACATGAAAACCAGCTTCCCTGGCTTTTCATATTACCCAGAACACAGGACAGTCCATAGCAGCAGCAGCTAAACCAGCACACCCTGAGAACGGAACATGAATTTTCTGCTTTCAAATGTACCAGAGCCAGATTCCTCTGAGCTCTGCTGCTGGAAAGTAAAAAACCTCAGGTCATTACACACATATCTGCAAGTGCATTGATGCCTTAGGTGGGGAAGCCTGGTGAGGATGTCACACACAAACCCACCTCTGTCACTGAAGTCATCCACCAGCACAATCTCTGCCACCAGCTCAGGCGGGGAGCGGTTCAGGACGCTGTGCACTGTCCTCAGCAGGGAGGACCAGCCTTCGTTGTGGAATGGGATGATCACACTGGTGTTTGGGAGCTTCTCCAGGTACAGCTTGTTCTTGCAGCTGGACACAGACAGAGCAAGTCAAAAGGTGCTGCCAGAACACACCAGACACACCAAAAACCACACAAAATACACCAGCACTTCCATATTAATTACCAGCAAGCAACTTAGTTTACTCTTTACTCCTCAAAATGACGCAGAGTGCATTAATTTTCTTAATTTTGTAACAGGGGTAATGAACTCTTGCCTTGTAGGGTTGGTTTTGAGGTAGTTTGATAAATTCTGCAGTATGGAGTGCAGTGTTTACTTTCCTGCAGGTGTGGCCACAGGTAGACTTTACACCTTGGTAAACAGGTGATCTCTAAGGCCACACAGTGACCCAATGTAGTTAAAATACACCCAGCATCAAAAATCTATTCCATCCCTGAAACCCCCTGTGTCCAGAACAAACCAGTGGTAGCTGTGTGAATGGTGGTGTGTGGAGGGGACAGTGACAGTGCCAGCAGGACAAGTTGCCCTGGAGCAGGGCAGGGAGGTCCCACACTGCTCCCTGTCCCTTGCACAGCCCCCAAGCTGCTGTGCAGGCTGTGCCCCCAGGAGGCTGTCACTCCCTGCACAATTCCATGCACACAGGCAGTAATTCCTTCCCCAGCCCCTGGAAGGGCAGACAGGAATGAAAGCAGCTCTGGCAGCAGCAGCTTTGTCCTGGTACCTTTCCCAGGACACACAGAAGGATGCACCTATGTTACACAAGCTCAACACATCTGTGCCTACAGGAAGTTACTCTGGTGCCTGTGTGAGAGGACAGTAACTTATTCTGGCTGTAATGAATTGTCCTGGGGTGCTGCCAAGAGCCTGCAGGCTGTGGCTGCAATGCACAGATGCAAAATGCAAACTGAAGCTGCAGGAACTGCTTTCATCCAGCCTTTGGCATTGCCATCCTAACCTTCTTCCAACAGCTACTAGCTACAGTTCTGTTCCAATATGAACCAAGAGCCCTTGAATTATTTCTAACTCTTCTTAAACTAGAATTCTCATTTTCTGACTAACTTTAACAAGTGGGAAACTTTAGCTATTAAGTTTAACCATTAAGCGTGGAGAGAAATTGCTTCCCTCCAGCTACTGTATCTACAATTGCTTTACAAGACCTGCAAAATTAGTATTTAATATTAAAAACCCTAGAGGAGCTTAAAGGAAACGTTATCAAGGGAAGAAATGACTGTTGAAACAAACAATTGTATGTGTGCAGCAGGCAGATCCAGGACATGCTGTGCCCCAGCTCCCTGAGTCCCACAATTAACAGAAAGCAGAGCTGACACACTATTTGGTACATTAAAGTCCACACAAACCATCTCACACATCAGCTGCTTCTTTGCTTTTCCCCACCCAGGGCAGCTGATGCATTTTTCCCCAGCACACCTTCTCCTCACACTCCCTGCTCTCTGTGGGCACATCTCCAAACTCTCTTTTACCTCACTGCATGTAAGAGGCTCTAAAACACAGCTCCCTTCTTTCTGGAATACTCTTTATGGACTTGTGACTTTATGACTAGGTCTCAGCCTAACTTTGTTATAAAGTGCCCCCATCATCCTCTCCAGTAACACAAACCACATCATTTCATGTATATCTTTTTTAATGGGCACAGAGAATGCACAGCAGATCTCTCCAGCCATGAATTCCTTCACTGCACATCCCCACTATGGGTAAATCCTGCTCCCTGCCCAGCTAATCCCAGCACCCATTAAGCACATGCTGTTTATCCACTCCTTGAGGCCCCCACAATTACAGTTTGCTGTGCTGGGGGAAAGGATGTGTCAAGCAACAAGCAAACCATGCAGCAGCACCATTAATCACAGCCTAAGTCGTTGGTGTCCCAGACACTTCACTCATTAATTTTATCTGGGGCTGGAGTTAGAAGTTTCACATTTTTAAAAGAAGTTTAAATAGCAGAATTAGCAACACTGAGTCAGCAATTTCAGGAAACACTGGAGCATGTGAGGTAACACAATAAACTCTCAGATAATGAAATACTGGCATTATCTGATGTTTAAGTTCTCAGAGCCCAAGGCAGACCCTGTAAATGGAGGCCAGGTGGACTTTAGATTGATAAACTCAAACTGTATTTCCTAGAACTTGAGCATGGGCTGATCCACAAAGATCTTCAGTTACCTGATTTACCTCTATGTTTAAACATTTCAGCTGCATGCCTAAAATATTTATGGAGCTACACTCACTACTTTGTTTTATGTGTTTATATTGAGAGAGGGTGTCAAGCCAGTGTATTCGATTAGTTTGCTGTGACAGCTGAAGAGGTAATATCTCAATTGTGCAGTTAACAAATTATAAAACCTGACTTCTGGAACTTGTATCTCATGAATAAAGTAGATGTTGAATTCAGATTTACTAAACTGTGATAAACAGAGCTTTACACAAAAGAATCTTAGATGCAAATGCCTAACAATGCTTTCAGATTAAGAACTTCACAAACAGTATTAAGAAACCTCTCAGCTTTGTATAAACAAGGGCTAAGTCGTAACTGATGCACTTTTGCTAGAAGAAAACTTCTGGCTTGATCAAAATGCAGTTCAACACCACCCTACAGCATAATATCCAAAACCAGATGAACTCTAAACTCAGCATTCAATTGGAACTCGTTTCCACTTGTAAACCCGGATGGGGCTGGTTTTATGAGGAAGATATCCACAAAAATAATCCACAAACCTGGTAAAACTCTTCATACATTAAAGTACTGCTACAATGCATAGTTGAGTGAAGCTACTCACATATTTTTCTGCACCTGAACATTCCACAGTCATTTCCAGCTAGTGGCCAACATAAAAACTGGAACCTCTGGGTTACATTAAAGATCTCTTCTGAGCAGGGTTGCAAGTTTGTGGTAATTTTATGTTTTTTGAAATCA
Organism: Pycnonotus jocosus; assembly: GCA_013400435.1. Lineage (NCBI taxonomy): Eukaryota > Metazoa > Chordata > Aves > Passeriformes > Pycnonotidae > Pycnonotus > Pycnonotus jocosus. The sequence continues at coordinate 203,607 of VWYP01001609.1, read as the reverse complement.
AAAAACAATTTTTTCCCCCAGATTTGATCTCCTCTATTTCCCACTGAAATTACTATACACTGTCCTTTATTAAGGAAATATAAAGGACCCAGCTGTGCAAGGATTGTATTTTATGAATAAAGGTACAAGAGGCCATTAAAAAAAAAAATACACATTCCTGTAGAGGTGGTAACTTAGGGCTTGCAAACCTTCACTCGTAGAAATGCAAACTGTATACTCACTTTGGGTGCCTGATGTCTGGAAGGGAACGATTCAGAGAAATTTTATCACTCACAAAGATATTAAAGCCATTTTCCCTGTATGCCTGGTCCACTCGCTCTGCGTCAGTCATCGGGTAAGGTTTTCCCTGTTCTCCATTTCCTGTGGATAGACAGAAAGTAAATACAGATCATTGCTGCTAATTAGTGCTTAATGGGCCAGAAACTAATCCATATAGCAAAAAAAAGAGTAGTCCTTTAGTCTTACAGTCCCTTGAACATTACTTTATTAGTTTTGTGCTCTGTCTCATATTTAGCACCGGGTCAACCACATCAATTTAACAATTTTATCTGATAAGCAGTTTTGCTACAAACCACTCAGCTGTGCAAATTGAAGGTAAGTCTTCCTTCTAACACCAGAAACAGATGAAGGGGCTTTGGCAATGCTGTGGAGGATCTACAGAATCCCTTTTGTTTCACAGTGGGAAGAATCCATGCAGTTTGAATATCTCAACACTGCTGGAATTCTCAGCACAGATGGATTTGTGCTCTTGCACTGAGGGGCAGAGCCCTTGCAAACACATCAGTGTGAAGCTGTGACATTCAAAATGGGCCTTATTTGCAATGCAAGACAAATCCCAGAATTATGGAACGGACTTTATAGTCCAGAACATTTTTCTTATTCTTCCTTTCTGCATCTCCCACTTTTGGGAGAGGTACATGCACAGTTTTTTGCGGGGGGAGTAAGTTTTTTTTTAAAAAACGATTTTCCACCTATCATAAAACACCAAGATTTAAGTGATACATTTGCACCTCAAAATAGTTATTGTGGAATTAAGGAAAAAGGAATTTAATTGGGATTAACACAGTTAAAAATTAACAGATGAATTGGCTTTAGTGCTGCATCATGTCAAGAACATCACCTTGACTGTAAAGCTGAACACGTTGTTTTACCCTCAGCCTATCAAATAAAATCAAAGTTACAATCTGTATTAAAACATTTTTATAACAATCCTACATACCTACACGCTCAGAGTCCCTCCTTATGGCTTCTTGGTTATGCCAGTCCTTTTTCCTTTGTCCATCAGCAAAGTAAGGGTCTTTCTTTTGCCTCACGTAAGATGCCTTTTAAACAAAAAAATTGGATATATAATAAATACACAAGAAATGAAACCTTTCCTCAGCAGCCACCCCTTCCTGTAAAAGGAAATTAAACATCTCCCTTAAGGCAGGATCATCACAAGGAAGTGGCTTTTAGCCTGAAAGGGGTGAGGGAGGAAGTGAGTTTTGCTTGTCTGAGAACTTTATCTACATCTGCTAAGTGATATTTTTCCAGGGCACCATCACATATGCAGAACAGTATTTCTTAATCAGAGAACCTATTAAAACTCCCATTTTCATTTTGAAAACATCCAATACATCTTACAGCCTTTTTGTTAATTGAATAGGATGTAATGGGAGACCTATTGCAGGATCATTACTAATGAGACGCTACCACACCTGAATAAAATCAAAATAAGATTTAAAAGGTCATTTATTAAGACTCTTGCTGCTGAACTCAATTAGAGATTCTATTTCATTATGTTGCTCCTGAAATTCAAAAGCCACGGCTGCTTTGAAAACAAGTCAGTAAATGAAGATCCCCAGTAATCCAACATCTCCAGCTCACCCCTGACTGCACAGGATGGAGACTCACAGTTGTGAAAGAAAGGGGAGTCATGAGAGGAACTGTAAAAGCCTTATTGATTCACATCATGCAGGAGAAGGCAATTGCAACCCCAGAGCAGCTGAGCTGCTGAAAAACCACACACTCCTGTCATGGAAGGGCTCACATGAACTCAACAAACATAAAAATCAAACTAATTTGCTTAACTTGCCATGTGGTTTTGCAGCTGTCCCATTAAACACCACTGTTCTCCTGTCAATTCCTACCTGGTGATAATGCCACCCCTTCTAATCATTCCCACTAAATAACCCACACTAGAGCACACTAGAGCGTCCTGTGAGATTTCTGCCTCTGTTTTGCAAGAACAATTCTGTGCCAGGCCAGCTCACTGACCACTCTCCTCTCCAGAATACTCCTCTGCCAGGAAAAGTCCTGGAAAGCTCTCACAGACCAGAGCACCTCCTTGCCAGGAGAGTTTTGCCAACTTTCTGAGCTCCAGCCTTCTGCACAAGTATCATAATGGGCACAGGAACAACTGGCAAGTCTGAAATCTCTAGATTTTAGGTATCTTTTGTCTCTTGTTTATAGTGCTCTGGACTGAATACACACACCAGGAGGATCGCTGACAATGCCACTGTCCCTCCTGCCATTTGCTGGGATTAAACATGTGAAAATCCCTTAAAAGCAGCTGCTCTGGAAACCCCACCCACCACTGCAGAGGAGAGCATGGCCAGAGGGTCCAGGGACCAGATCCACAAGGAAGAATACCCAGTGCAACTCTGAACCTCACAGCACCCACTGTGCTCGTGGGAGCCCAGTACCCCAAGCCAAACCTGTACAAAGTGAGCAGGGAATTCAGAAAACCTGGAGAAAAAGAGGACTGAGACCCCCCAGCAAACAGACACATCCAATCTGTGTAACAGAGCATTGCTAAGAGTGCTTAAATCCCATCTCTTCCTGGGACTTGGGCAACTCAAATTAGAATTGCAGAGACATCTCCCTTCCCTCTGAACTCTGAAAACATCCCTTGGAAAACACTTGTCCACTGCTGCAGGTACCCATGGGGACTGCTCTCTGTGCTGCTTTTGGCTGAGGTGGAGTTAATTTTCTTTGCAGGAGCTGCTATGGGGCTGTGATTTGGCTTTGTGCTGGAAAGTGTTGATTAAACAAGGATGTTTTTGTTGCTGCTGCACAGGGCTTATGCAGAGTCAAAGCCTTTTTGCTTTGCCCTCAGAGAGGAAGGTGGCAGGGCATGGGGAGCTGGGAGGGGACACAGTCAGGACAGCTGACCCAGGGACATCCCAGACCATGTGGTGGGATGCTCAGTGCATAAAGCTGGGGGAAGGAGGAGGAACCAGGGTTTTTTTGGAATGATGACATTTATCTTCCCACCTTTCCTGGGGAAGACTGAACACCTGCCTGCCCACAGTGAGCAGGGAATGGATTCCCTGGTTTGTTTTGCTTTGTGGGGTTTTTGCTTTACTTTTTAAACTCTTTCTCTCAACCCATGAGTTTTCTCACTTCTCCTCTGCCAGTTCTCACCCCCACCCCACTGTGGGGGCTGTGTGGGGCTGAGCTGCCAGCTGGGATACAACCACCACTCATTCCTTCTGAAATGCACTAACAGGATGGATCTGGAGCTGTCCTCCACAACAGCTCCCAGGAGGCAGGAGAGATGTTTGGAATACACCCCAAAGGATTCACACCAACATCTCCAGAACCCTCTGAGGGAAGCCACGGGCTGGTTCAGGAGGGGCATCTCTCACCATTACACAGCTAACCCACCACAGCAGCAGCCTAAAAGCCATTAAAAGCATTTGCAGCCATCCCTGCTCAGCATGAGCACCCCAAGGCTCTGAGCTGGAGTGATCCTTGTGTTTGTGTGCTCAGTGTAGGATAATGTGTACAGGGAAATAAATTTTCTGCACAGCTTCAAGCCATTCTTCAGAGGGGTCAGCAACGTGCATGTAAACATTCTCAGAGCAAGGAACAACCTAATGCAAGCAATTTAAACCCCAAGATAGAGGGAAAGCAGGCAGCAGCACACCATCCTCCAGGGCTGTTAAAATAAAGGAAAACAAAAACAAAACAAAAAAAATCAGAGACTGCCACTGCATTACATAGCACCAATCAGGCAGATGGACAGTGGAAAGTCAGGCACATAGATGTATTTCTCTCAGTCCCAGATAAATTTACACACAAAAGCATCTGTGAGCTGGGTTAAGCTAACTCTGTCAGGGCCACACATGTCAGTAATTTCTAAACTTTAAATTAAGCAAGAGGGAAAACTGTGAAGCACACGCATCAGTTATTCAGACCTCTCTGAACTGCAGTGTGGGACTTCAGAGGTACAAAGCAAGAGTTATTGATCTTGGAGTCCTGGGAACAGGCTCTATACAGCTCTCAGTCTTGCAGACTTAGAAGGATAACACTTCTTCATGTTGGAATTGACAAAATGAAATGAGAACTGTGCAGGCTAAGTCATTATCAGCTCCTCTGCCTGCAGTGCTCATGGTGCTGCTGCCCTGTACAACTAAACACCAAAAGAAATTCACACAGGACAAGCACAACATGAACCTCTGCTGGATCAACATAAAACTCCAAGCAGCCTTTAGAATCCTGAAGGGCAGATGCAGTTCCAGGTCATGGCAGACCATGCTGCATTCTGGAGATTTTCTTTGGGTCTTGGGCAGAGAAGTTACCTTAGTTCACCCAGCACTGGAGTCCTCCATTACATTTAATTCAGCTTGGGTAAATGTTAAGAGGTTAGAGTATTTCTTACTGTATCCCTTGCAAGCAAACACACAATGCTTACATTGCTTTTGCAGGTGGCTGTTAAAACACCATAACTGAAAAGTCTGTGAGTTTCACCGCCAAGTTCTGTCAACAGTGTCTAAACATTCATTTTGAAGTGACTTTCAGTGCTAGAAAAGGAACATCAGTGCCTTTGCCTCAGTGACCTGGCCAGCACTCTCCATCCACACAGCCCTGGAGGGAAGGTGTGGCTGCAGCAGCTCCATCAGCATCGTATTTCTGCTTAAGAACCACACTCTCAACATCAACATAATTTCAACAAACCACCAAAAAAAGTCAGTGTGAACCATAAAACATTTGCTTTCCCCCTGCTCCACTGCAGTTCTTATCTCACGGCATCACTATCAGCAGAGCTGTGTGTAAGGTTGTGGGCATGAGCAAGGATGTGCACATATGTCCTCAAAGTTCCTCTCACTGGCAAAATGGGCAGGTTGCTGACATTGATGTGATTTTAGAAGCTCTTTTCCTTCTTTCTTGCTCCCCCTCTCCCCACCCCCCTCTTTGTAAAAGATGTCTGAGCTTCAGAAACCCAGACACAGCATACAGGGACCAGAATGTTGCTTTTTTTGGTGGTTTCCTTCAGGGATGCTGCATGGGATTTGACTCAATTATGCAAATTACATAACTTGATGATACTCCTTCAACAAATGCTCTAGACTGTGCTATCAGAGCAATCTGCAAAACACAGCAAGTTTCCTAGAACTGACTTTTGCTTTAACTATTAAACAAGCATCTCATTTATGGGGAGCTATGTCATACGTGAAACACTGTATTTCATCTCAATTTCCACTCTCATCCTAATTTCTCATTAACTCTAACTGCATAGCAGGAGGTAAAACATTTTTGCCCAAACCCTCCACCATATCCTCCCCCCCCTCCCCTTATGTGCATTTAATCTGTGGAATGCAGTGACCATTGTTTGAACATTGCAGCTGTCAATTCTGCACGGTTAGGGTAAATTCACATTATGGACATGGATTTCTATCCCTGTAAAAGAGGTCAGCAATTTTCACTTTTGCTCTGCATTAGCTTTCCATTTTGCAAAAACATTGCTGCTTTTTTAAATGGTCAATTGTAAACAACATGTAAAAAGGACATTTTAAAGCATGAAGGCTTCATTATGATCATCTAGTCAGGCTATGTAAGTGCCCCAGCCATTGAATTCCATCCATTAACTCCTCCAACAAGCCTGTAAGTTCCATTTCAGCTCAGGCACATTTTCTTTTCCTTAAGAACTGGAAGTTGTTTACCACGAAGGAGTGATTACTTCTCCAGCAATATCTTAAACTGTTCTGCCTGTTTCCAGCCTTCATTTTTTAAAAGCTGAAAATGAACTAAAGTAGAAAGGCATATTAAGCAATACATTGAAAATGGATTTAGACAGATTGCTGTAAATAAGCCCCTTCTGTTGTCTACCACACTGTTACTTAACACACCGCCAAAGCAATTGATCAGCGTTCAAACGCCAAATGCACAAAAATGGAATTTTAATTTTTTGTTTAATCACTATTTAGTGCGCCTGGCTGCAGCCAAAAAAAAAAAAGTGCGTATGGAGACATAAGCCAAGAGTTTTTCTACACATGAGGAAAAGAGATTTGCTGAAGCATACATGTTAACCAAAACGCTGTACAGATCTCAAGCCCTCTTCAAACATTTGTTTTGCTGATTTATTATTTTCTTTCAAACCAAGGAGCTGTAATCAGACTCATGATTTTTGGAGACAGTGGTAAACAGGGCATCTGCTTCACTCCAGACCTCTTCATTTACCCCATCGACCTCAGCAAGTCTATCTTGCACTTATATCCTACAACATGATGCTGAAGATGCCAAAACAATTCAAGAAAAACAACAGGGAAAGGGTAAGCAAGATTTAAGAACCGTTCCTTTATTTATTAAAGGAACTTGCAACCTTCAACTGAGGTGAACTCGTTGGAACACTCAAGAGTACACATTTGGGAAGCACCCAGCTGTCACATTCTGTGACATGGCAAAGCAGAAAGAGAACACATCTATGGGCAGATTCTTTCCAGTCTTCCAAAACCTGCAGTACCCGAGGTTTCAGAAAGCAAAATGTGAGGGAAGCCAGAAAACAGGAGGAATCCTCCCTCTCACTGCAGCACACTCAGGTTTTAGTGATCATAGAACCATCCATGCTAAATTTAAGTAACCCTTTCATAAATAAATAGATAGCAAGTGTTATTGCACCAAGAAGAAATGCAATTTTTTTTTTTTTTTTTTTTTTTTCCAGAGCTCTATCAGCAAGGGTTGAAAAACAAAA
>VWYP01001609.1:164335-196610 GCA_013400435.1 Pycnonotus jocosus | reverse complement strand
CACAGCACAGACTCCATCCTTTTTACTGGCAGGAAAACAGCTGAGACTTTCAGATGAGCTAATGAAAAATAAAAATATCACCAACATCAGCTGGAGGCTGCTCCCGGGTCAGGAAGCTGAGCATAACCTCAGTCAATCAAAGCTCCTCCTTTACTGGAACAGGAGGCAGCACACTGCTGGAAAAAAAAAAGTCTGCTAAAAGCCTGTTGTGTGATCTACCCAAGTGTTTTCAAAAGGTTAATTTTTGAAGCTATTTCAGTCCATAAAAAATTTAAAAGATACATTAACATAATCTATACCTTCAACATTTCAGGAGCTATTAAAAGGCAACGCAGGACTAAATGGCACCACATCATGCAGAATTTTTAAGTGCTTTCAAAGACAAAAAAGCCAAGTTCATCTTCACAGCTTGTTGGGATTCACATCCATGCAACAGGTTTGAACCAGACCTGAACTTTTCCTGCAGAACACCCCCTTGGCCATCATTTTCTTTCCCACCTGTAACACCAGTAATACAGAAATTCAGATCTGTGCTTTGTTTTTGAGGAGACTAGGCTTTGGAGCATAGAAATACCCTGATTATTTCAGCAGCAGAGCCCCAGGTAAGTGTGGGCAATCCTGGATCAGTCCTTATCCTATGAGAGAATGAAACCACAGCTGGACCAGAACCAGCTGAAGGGATCAGTGCAGACAGGCACAAAGCAGAGCCTTTTGTGCAGAATGCCCAGGGACATTTGGGAGCTGTAGAGCTATTACAGAACATGTTCTTTGCAGAATGCCAGCTCCATGGTGGATGGGACAACCTGCTGCTTTTAGCTGACTCTGCTTTTTAATGCAGCAAGCTTTTGTATCAAGTGCTAGAACAGTACTTGTTTGAACTGAAATTCCCCTTTCCCTTTTAAATTCCTTCAGTTAACAAGTTTTATTCAACATTAATTGCTGAAAACCCCTTAGCACAAAAAAAAAAAATTCATCTCACCGAAAGTCCTGGATCATCAGTGGATTAAAGTCTGCAGACATCAGCTGAGGACAGTGATGAGACACCCAGCTTAGTCATCTATCTCTGCCAAACACCTCACACTTTGTTCTTTGCTTTCCTTTAGATATAATATTATAGTTTTGTGATGTCTGCTGTTCTGAACTTACTGTTTGACTAATCCAGCCCAGGCCTGCAGAGGCACAGCACCTTCCAAGGTCAGCACACAGCACCAAGCAGCCAGTTCCTCCCTGAATTTAAGCACATCTTGTGATAGCACAGCACTTTCAGTCTCAGACTTTCCTTTCAGCTGTTAAACCCCCAGCTGGCCTAGTTTTAGAATTCATTTGCCCACAACAGCTTTCTCATTTTTTTTGTTCACTAAAACGTTTACAGCGCTTTCCATCTACAGGACTGCTCCACCTCCCACACTGAGCCTGTCTCAGGAATCTGCTGAACACTGTGCAATAAGCTCCTGCAGGCATTTAGCTGGGGTAAACCACCTTGTTCTCCCCTCCAGCAACAAGAACATTTCTTTGACCTTGCTCTAAGATAAAGCAACAGCCTATAGAATTCCCAAAGAATATATAATGACCTGGGTTAGCCTTTGGTTGAGATGAAGACAACCCACTCCTCACCTTACCTGAGCTACAAGAGCCAGGAGGAGTTTGGGCAACAAACACACAAAGTGAGGATGCAGACAAAAGTAATCTCAGAACTGACTGACATTCCAAATAAGATTAGGCTTCCCACCCCTCCCACCTTCCCTTTCTGCTTTACAGCTTGCTGGAAACTGAAACTGGATGAGCCCTCCCAAGGAACCAGGGTACATTTGGTGTTTTGTCTCGTGTCCAAGAGCTGGTTTGGGACCGCAACTCCTGGCAGAAGCAATGGGCAGGAAATCCAGTGAGATGCATTTTGTTTTCCACAGAATCCAGTGCTAGCTGAAGCTGTCTTAGACACAGCCTTAGGTTCACAGAAGGAGGAAACAAGCTGGTCTGGAGATCAGTTTGACAAGTGACCATTTGAAGCAGAACCTGGCACGTGTCTGCAGATACCCACACCCCATTTAACTCAATTGAACACCACAAGGTGTAGTGGCTTCCTACAAGGGCAAACTTTGGAGCACTGTTTCTGAAATCTGACTTTCCACTAAGACTAAGATTATGTTGCATATGCAAAAAGAGTTGGATAATCTGCATTAAGATTTAATAAATATGCACGACACAAAACCTGTTAATTCCATCGTTTTGGTGAATTTCCTGTACTCGAGCTATAAACTCCAGATCAGATTATAGGAATGTTTAAGCTAATCAAGGACTGCACAGGTGAACACAACTTCCAAATATTGTATATACAAGCATAGAAGCAAAGTCTGTCTATTAGCAGAAATCTCATTAAAAATACATCACAATGAACACCCTGAATATCCTCAACACAGAAATACTACACAGAGGTGAAATTCCCAGCAGTCAGCCAATACAAGATGACAACTCAGGTGGTGCTGCACACAGGTGGACCCTGCAAACGTGTCACTGCAAAGTTGACTTTGTTCAGTTTACAGGAAAAAGTGTGCAGCATTTATAACTATTTGAATGATAAAACGTGGCAATTTGTGCCTGTCATTCAGTGGAATCCACCTGATTGGGTACTAAGTCCTTGGGAAACCCTGGTGTAAGTCCTGGTGTACACTGGCATAACTGGCATGGAAAAAAAATCAAATGATAAAAAAGATAAGGCTGTTAATACTCCAATAATATGGGAAGCAAGGACGGGACAAAGATCTACCTGCTAGACATGCAAAAAAAGAATTCTAGAGTACTTTCCACAGAGACAGACATTTCAAGAGGGAAAAAAAAAAATTGGGGGACTTAGCAATGTGCAAAGTATACTCCCAGGACTCCCTGCACTTTGTGATAAAGGCACAAGTGAGACTGCACTAGAACATGTTTTCTGAGGTGAGATGAGCGAGGCAGTTTGAAAGCTTGCCAACAGTTATAGTTCATAATAGTAAACAGAAATGCTCAGGGTTTTGCCCAAAAAAAGCAGGCAGAGCACCATAAGGCATCCATAAGCCTGACAGAGCTGCTGCAGTCTGCAACAGCTGACAGCGTAGATCAGATATTTACCTTTCCTCATGGAAACTGGGCTGCTGCCAAACTTACACAAACAAAATTCAAGGGCACATTATGGAAGGTTTGATGCCTGGTGAGGGGCAAAGATTTGTCAGCAAGCACAGCACACCAGCTTCTGAAAGGTTAATACTGCTCTTCTGAAACCTCCAAAAAGGTAAAAAAAGACCCAACATTCAGCGCTATGGAAAAATATATTCAATCCATAGAAAACCTACGTGACAGATATGACTCAAAAACTGGAATGAGAACTGTAGCTCCCACTTTGTTGTGTGCCAGGTACTGAGAATGTGTTTTATGTCAGCACAGTGCTTCCCACAGCAAGTTGCATATCATGCTTAGAAACTGTTTTTTCCCTGAATTTTAAAAGCTACTAAGAAAAAAAAAAAAAATCTGTATTTTAGGGTATTTTTTCTTGAGCTTTCACCCATCATTAGGAGTTACACATAAAATTAATGAAGTCTCTCTAGCCAGATATTTGAGAGGAGGCACAATCTGACTGTCATCTGTGGGAAAGTCAGACTCAAAAGCAAAAGATGTCAGAACATCCATGAACAGCATCCACCAACACAGGGAATGATCTCCAGACATCCTCTGCCAGCTCACCTTGCTGAGCAGACCGTGACTGCAGCTTAACCCCAAACTGTCCCTGGAAATGCACACAGGTGACACAATAAATACTCAGCCAAAAGGATTTTAGGGAGAACTTAAGCCATCAAGAGGCCTACGGATATTTTCAGAGTGCACTCTTCCCCCATTTATCTCCTGCTACCAGGAACAATTAGCCTGCCTACATAATACTTACACACATCTTGAACCAAATAATTCCTGCTAACTCCAATAAAGCAAAAAAACCCACACCAAACCCCACAAGCATTTTTCTGTTTTATTTTCCATGCTCTTCAGGCAGTTCCTTCAGTGCTGACACTGCTCACTTGCCTTGCAGACACTGGGAAATCAACAACCACTCTGACAGCTTTAGTTTAGAAAAAAAAAAAAATCATTGTTTTCAATAAACTTTTACTATTACTTCAGGTGATGCTCCAGATCGGGTTTGCTGCCAGATTCCCACCAACAGCATCAGTCTCAGCACAGCTTTTTCTTAGCAGCAATGCAGCAAAACCACAATTTTCTGGCTTTCATCAACAGAATAGCCCTATTTCCCTTTTAGCTGTTTAAAGATTTTAAAGTGAGTTCCTCACCACCTTCCTGGCAAACTTGATACTTCTTGACAGTGTTGTGTTAAACTGAAAACATCAGCACTAAAACCCAACATTTAGCAGGGCTCTTCTTCCCAAGCAATTATTTAACTGTTGCTCACAGAACAATTATGTTGCACCCAGCAAATGCACAAAACCCCCAAATTCTCAAAAATCAGAGTTACTGCACAAAAATCCCAAATTCAGTCGTCAACCTCTTCTAGGAGACCAGGTCACCACTGATGGGTGGCCAAAGTGACTCAGAGAACACACACACATCCCACAGTTATGGGCTAAAAAACCCACCATGAGCCACTCAGGGAAGGTCATCCCATGGACAGATTCTGGGCACCTTCAAAATAACTTGCACTTTGAGTAGTGTTTTCAGGCTTCTCAGCAGTTAAAAGCTGAGGTGCCAAGCACACGTACCCAGTGAGGGAGAATGTCTGGCACCCTTTCCCCACTCCTCCCTCCACAGGGAAAGCACTGGCAGAGCTCCCTGCAGCATTCCCGTTCCTGGGCACCGTATGTGCATCATCTCATCGCACTTCCCAAGTTTAATACTCCTCTCCCAAGCAAGCTGCTCACAAGGCTTCACTCCGCCCCTGCTGGAGTCCTAGAAATCTAGAATTTGGGGTTTTAGTGTATAGTAATACATATAAACCAAGATGGAGAATTTGGGGTGTGGATTAGTTGTCTTTTTTGCACCTCCTTCTTCTTTGTTCTTCATGAATCTGGGTGGTTTTCAGTAATTGAGTGAAAGAAGTTCACATTGTGGGTTTCAGGTGATCACAACTGGATCAGAAGCATAAATAAAATAGATGTCAACTGTTTATTGGATAATTGGGACTTAAATATCCTTGAACAGACATCATTTTAGCTCACTTCCTCGACTTGTTAGAGAGAGCTCACATCTCGTGAGTTTGTAATAGAAAAGGATAATAAACTTCAGAGTGAGACTTCAAAAACAACCTCTCCTGAGTTTTATTCACCCTGACCTTAGAGCTGGAAAGAGCCAGGAATTCCAACACACCCCTCCCAAACACAGCACGAAATTGGGAGTATCACAGATCTTTATGCCACCCCAAGACTTTTAACTGTCCATGCCTGCACCCTGGGATGAAGCTGACCCAAGGCCAGGAAAGGATCCAGTAATCCACACTGCAACACTCAATCTGTGTGGGTACCCCTGGTCCCTTCTAGACATACCCTCTAGTAGTGACCACTGAGTCTGGTTTGGGTGGAACAGGGGAAAAGAGAGGCTGGAAAAATAAATTAATTTGGTCTAGGAAGAAGGTGGTTGGCAGCATTAGGCTGCCTGTGGAAGGCAGATAATATTTCCAATAACTGAAAGATGCTGAACGCTTCTGGGGAATTGAGGAAGAGCAGGGCTGGGGATGCAGACACCAAAACGTTGTGTATGTCTAAAAGGTGACAAATCACTTTTGGATGTCATCTTAAAAGTGACAAACTGCTGCTAACTACAGCAGTGTCAGGATTAAAAAGGAAGAAACATGCGGCTTCTTTGTGGGATACGTAACAACCAGGCAGACAGGAGAGAAAAGAGAGGTGTCAGTGAGTGATGTAAAACTGAGCATACTGAGTCCTGTTATTGTTAATATCCAAATTGGAATTCACTCAAATCTAATCAAAACTTACACATTCTGATGCAAACATTCAGGTCATGCGTCAAAACAATCTTTGCCAGAATCTTTCCAGACCCTGTAAAATTATCTATCGATTTCAATACTGGAATGGAAAACAGGCTTGTTAAATCTGCTGATGTCGCTAACTGGAGAATGAGATTAAAATTCAAAAGCAGTCCTGGCTACAGAAAAAAGCATCAAAAATTTAGAATACAATTCAAAGGGTAAAGGAGATATTTTTTTATGCAGCTGTTCAGCAGCTGCTCTATCATCATGACTGTATGGAACTCCGTCCTGCTGTTTGAAAAAAGCTAATTTCATACAGAGATATTTACAAAAACATCACATGCAGAAAAATGCAAAATTATGGATGCTGATGAGGGCAGAGATGACTGGGCAGAAAAGGAAGGGCATGCATTACAAATAGCCCTCACACTTCTCCACACTGCTGCAAAGAAAAAAAGACCAAGACATGAAATTGGAAGTACCACATATGAAATTATGGAATGGGCTTTCCAACGACGTGAGAAATTAATATATTCCATCCTCGGCCAAGAGGCAATTAGACTTTGAGGAGTTTCATTTCACCACAAGGATCTTAAGGGAGGTCTTTCCCCTGAGAATACACTGAAAACACTGAATTCCTAAAATTTTCAGTGTCTTCTTCCTGGATAAGGTTATAGCAGTCAGACATCCTCATGAGCATCCTTTAGGCATCGCATTAAAATATACCACAATATTTTCTATTTTCCTAGATCTATTCTAGCTCCTATAGCACAGCAGAACTAAATTCCAAAGAAGCTGAATTATTTAGAGCATTTACTGTCCTTCAGGGTCATTACAAGAGCATAGAAGTTAGCCCTATGATAAAATATAAATCCTCTTCTCTACGGCATAGTCTGACCTCGCTATAATGAAGCTCCGTGGGACTGAGAAAAATTGCTGTACAACAGGACATTCTCTGAAATACAGTTTTTGTAGCTTCTCATACCAGAATAAAGAAGTACCCAATTTGATTCGAATGTGTTATATCTGGTATTTTTATGAGTCTTGCTTCATATTGAAAGAATACTGCTTAAGCATCAACAAAAAGGGGAAAAAAATCAATAAAGAAATAAAACGCATGGTTATACATGAGATGCAGCAGAGAATGACAGCTACAAACTCCTCGGATTTGCTTAGGTGTTTGTTCTACCAGGTCTCATTAAACAGGAAAAAAGAATTAAGTTCCCACTGCTGGGACTGTTTCAGAGAGGGCAGGCTATTAGCAGGTCGTGTTAGAGAGTGCCTGACTAATTCATTGTGTGTTCATCTCTCTCGAGTCCTCTGAAAATTTATGGTGTAACACCTCATGGCAAAAACAGCACTGGCAAAACAGTGCTGGCTGCTCAGCTCACACAGGGAGCTCCACTTCATCTCTTTGGAGGAATTCTGAAGGTGAATCTCTGCTCAGCCTTGTACAGAGTAGCATAAACTATTTTAAAGCCTCCTTTTAATGGGAACAGGGAACGAGACAACTTGTATCCTAGATTTTCTGTGTTCCCTGGACTCAAGGACAATTGTTCTGGGAGTATTCAGGCAATGCTTGGATGTTCCTTTTAAGAGCCACGTTCACTGGCTTTCAGCACAGACAAGGATAACTCTGCTGAAAGGGGTTATGGTTAATGCTGTTCTGCACCATGTGAATGAGGGAAGAAGGGCCACTGCCCTCTGGAGAGTGATGTCCTACAGAAAAGCAATGGGAAGATCATGGGTGTAACACACAGCATTCTAAAGAGGTTTTCAGAACAGCCTTTGTGACACTGGCAATTTTTTCCCTCCCTGAAGCAGCACAGATGTGTTGAAAATGGAGCACTCTGAGCCTGAAGCATTTCCAACTGTGGTGTGCAGAGAGGAGAGGCTCCCTCTGCTCTGACGTGTGTCTGAACTCACAGCTAACATCAGTCAGACCTCCTGAATTCTGTGACGTGGTGAACTGCAATCAAACAGAACTGCTGTAACAAAAACTTCATCTCCTTCCAGCTCGGTGGTTTTTAAACGCTCTGTCAGATTCCCACATCTTTTGAGTGAGGGAGTGACCTTGGGGGAGAGTAAGGAGGATGAAGAAACTGCCGGGAACAAAGAGATGCAATTAGTGATGATGAACTGGCCTTATTACCATAGAAGACTGAAGTTCAAGTCTTGATCTGTGTCATAAGTGAAGAATCAATCTGGTTAATTTTTCCAATAGCCATTCTTTGGAAACCATTTTTCATTACTGCCCAAGAAAGAGCTCTGACCTGAGGAGTGAGAGCATTAACCAGAGCATTTTGGGGCAGCCAATACTGCCTGAGAGCTGCTGCCCTTCAGACCCATCTCCTGACCACAGAAAGCTTTCACAGAGATCCCTTCTGCTTGTGACAATAGCCTGTTTCACATACACTTCATGCAGAGAATCTTAAAAACCCTGCCAATGCTGGAACACTATTAAATAATAATTCAAGACTGAGATAATGGGCAAGGGGGTTCCTTCCTCTCTTCCTGCAAGTCAAAAAATAGTTTTCCATTCAAGAATGATTTTGAAGAAACTATATACATGTACGGATGTAGCAAAACAGCCTGTCACAAGTTTTTATCAAAAGTGACAAGCTCATGGCGTGAACACTACAACACCTTAAAACCTTTCAGCACAAAAGAACAGCTAAAAAGTCCTGAATGACTTTGCTCAGGAGATGGACATCGTGTGTGCTTCAGCTGACCTTACTAATGATCATTCAAGCTTCAAATCTGCTACTAAAGTCTCCGTTGTAAGCAATTATTTGCCTCTGTGCAAAAATGTTCATTTCATGCTCTGTAAACACATCTCCTTGTGAAAGACCAGCCTGCCCATAAAGATTGCCTCTGACAGCCTGCTGACCATCTCCTGCAGCAAGTGCCTGGAGCATCTTTTGGAGGCAGAAACATCTGTTCTCCCCTCCCAGAGAAGAGAACATGTTTATAGGTGAGCCATGTACAGTGACCTCGCCAAAAGGCAGCTGGAGATTGTTGGCACTTAAGGAAGACAGAGTAACTCGACACTGTAAAACTGAAGACAGCAGCAACTGCTTTCAAGTAGCTGTAATAATTTGTCATAGCATTTAATCAACTAACCTCTTGTGGAAAACATCCCCTCTGCAGTGCTGCTCTCAGGGTAAGGATTCATGGCTGTGGTAAGAAAGATGGGTTTTTAAGTAAAGGTGGGAATGCAACAGGAGGGGTGCTTGTCCAGCTTCAGGGAACAAAAACACCCCACTGGTTACCAAAACTAGCAGTAATAAGCAGGCAGATTATTTAGCCCAAACCACAGGCAGCCACACCTAATCCTGTGAGCAGTCTCTCCCCATGAGATCATGAAACATGATGCTATATGGCAAGAGATTTTTGCCCAAGAACATTAGTCTGAATCTTAAATCCATTACAGACAGTGCCAGTTTTGGCTGTCAGCACATGCAAGAGCACTGGGAGACAAGCTACATATTTTAAGGTAATATTAAAAAAAAAGTAAAATAAAATCAACTGCCTTCCCAACGCACAAGCTAAATGTTAGATGTGGAAGTTACCACCTTTGCTAGAAAGGCGAGAGAATCATAAATATGCCAGACATTTAATGCATGGAAACAAGTCAACTTTGAATAATTTTATGCTATTAAGAGATGCACACTGAATGTGGACCCAGATCACTTCATAATCCATAACTAACACATGCTAAAAGTCAGCCTTGGTATTCACAGCAAGTTGCCAACCAGAGTGGTCTTTCAGATGCCTCTAAATTCACTTCACCACGCAGACAGAGCAAGGAAACACTTCCACCCCTCCTCAGTATGTACCTCAGAGAGAAGTGCCACTTCTCTCTCAGTACTCCTTCACAGATGACTTCAACCAGACCTATTTTCCCATGCCTCATGTTACAGAACACTCTAGAGGCCACACAAAGTGAACTACTCTTTTTTATTTCTAAGAACAGCTTCTGAGACTTGAAGGAAGCAAAGACACTTCAAGATTTAAGTGTCCACATGATGCACTCAGATTAGGAAATATTTATGTATTTCCATAAATTTACCAGTGTGCAAAGAGGCAAGAGAAGTTCACCATCCCAAAAAGCCTAAGCCAGAGGAGTTGGCTATTATGAATTATAAAAGCAAAAAGCTCAGATAAATGTCTATGTTTCAGTAATCTCATTTAGCACAGCTGCTCAGAAGAGCCTACGTAGGACTGGATTTTCACAAATTACATTAGCAAGAGGGAGGACCATAACACTTACTGTAATGACATGATGTCAATCTTGCCCAAAAGTAAAAAGTAAGATTCTTAGTACATGCAATTTAGCGGAATTAGTTTCCAATTTGCATAACAAAACAAAAAATCAAGGCTGCTCTGTACTTTCAAGTAAAGCTCATCTTAGATTGATAAATCCTGACACTTTTGTCCATGGTCTGAAGGAAATCCTTGCAAATTCTTTGAAGAGGTGAGACCAACGCTCTTTTTGCTCTACACAGCTGAGCAAAACCAGTTTGCTGAATTACACTGCAGTTCTACGCTCATCATCTTCGGAAGCAGAGCTCAGTTTAAAGGCTTTTTTCTTGTCTCAAATCCAGCTTCTCTCATCGATCCGGTTGCAGTAAGTCCCCATCCACAGCCCTACCAGCGCAATGGAGAGGAAAGCACACTGGAAAATGGGGGCAAGATCATCAAATTGCCTCTATTACTGAGACAACCCCTGTCAAAGTCCTCCTTAACAGGCCCTGGGTACTGGATTCTTATTTTTCAGGCAGCAGAGCACATTCAGGCAATTTACTATTCTTCCTGCCACCTCTACCACTCCAAAAGTCAAATTCACACATTCACACTCCCTTATACAGAACATGTATCAATCTCCCACCTCCCTCTAACTTTCAGGCTTATCAAACCGAAGAGGTTAAAAACCTTTTAAAGCAGAAAGTTGCTTCTGTCAAAAGAGAAGGGAAACCTCAGTGCCAGCCTTAAAGGAATCAATAAATAATTATTAGTAGGTGAGAAATTCCACACATTTTTGTCTGCTTAGTACACCTATTTTAACATCTCCAAGCAGTTGAATCTAATTAGTTGCTGCAATTTAAGCCACCTTCCTATATAAAACTTTAAGCAGGCACTTGCTTTAGTTTCTAGGACTGCATCAAGCCCGTGTTAACATTTTAATCTCAGTGACAGCCAAGGAAGAGCCCGATTAAACAACAACTCCACAGTAACACTGTCCTATTTAATCTTCTTTGCAAGCTTCAGAAAGACCATTGCATTAAAAAAACCAAAACAAACCCCAAATCCAAAAAAAACCCAAAACCAGCCCAATGCTCATGTAGTTATAAAAGCCTTCATCACTTAATCCTCTGTAAGAACTCTCTTGACTGTCTGGAACACTTTCTGCAGCAGCTCTCACTGTAGAAAGCTGAACATTTCCTCCAAAAGGGGGGAAGTCTGAAGAAACTGCAGTACATGATGAGTGACATGGGAAAATCAAATACTTTAACCTCCAAAATTCCTTTAAATGCATTTTAAAAAAGCGGCAGTTGTTTCGAACAAGCCAAGATATTCCATTCAGACCACAGAGATGAGAAATCACCCCAAATTCCTTCAAGTTAAATGGAAGCCAAATTTCTGCTAGATTCCATCAAAGGTAGGATCACTTTCTTTTCCTTAAGAAGAAGCAAGCCAAAGTTCATAGCTTCTATGGATTTCAGACTATTCAGATCAATCTTCTGAGAGCTGCATAAAAATACCGCGAGCTTTTGACTGATGTTTCAGAAAATGAACTGTGGCTTGTCTTTTAATCAGAAAAGTGAGGGATTCAGGCTCCATACAAAGAGGAAAAGGACCTCCGAGCATAAGTATGTTCAGACAGCTGCAGCTGAGGGGCACTCAGTATCTTTGAGATTTTTTTCTGATAAAATTATGGCAAGAAACCAGAGCAAGCTCAAGAGATAGTGGAAATATCCTGGGTGATTGGAGGAAGACACTTCTTTGTGGCTCAGGTGAGCAACCACTAAGAAAAGATTCATATTATGAACATCAAACTTCAATGTATAAACTTTCTTAGTAATAATTTGTAAGCCAAAAAAAAAAATTGCCTAACTCAACAGAATGCACTGGGGTCCAGTAGCTCTGGACTCTGAGCTCAGTAGAAGTTCTCCTCCTTGCCAAGGATTTTATACATACATTCTATGATTTTCCAGAGCCACCACACAACTGGCAAGTATCAAACCAAACCTCTGCCTGAATGTTTCACTTGTTATAGCATGTTGATACAAAGACCCATTTTATGCTCCTGTACAAACAGATTCAGACATGAAAACTTCTCCTCTTTGCCAGCCACCAGAGAGAGCCTTTGTTCAGCTGCACAAGAATTCACTGTAACCAGTTCATACTTAAAAATCAGCGTGCAGCAGCGAATGTTCACCATCCCAGAGCATGGAGAGATTTGCTGGGGGGATTATATCTAAGCAGTTTTAAACACTAATGTGAAAAAAACAAAATCCAAATCATTAGACCTGCATTTGCTGGGCTCGGCTCCCGCCCAGGGCACTGTGCCATGTCCCTCCCAGGTCGCTGCTCAAGCACTTACCCATTGATGCTTCCAGCCCTAATCTGCTCTTGGAATTGCTCCCCAGTGCCAGGCAGACTCCAGGGATTCCAGCGAGCACAAGCTGGCTTATATTTAAACCAGACCAAAGCTGGAGCAAGGCTCTTTAGGGGTAACACAGACAGGCAAGGAGATTCCCTTTGGTCACCCTGTGTGGTACAAAGTAGATGCATCATTAACCTTTTATATATATAGTAAGTGCATACCACGTGCTGAAATACCTTTTTACAGCTCTCACACACAGACGAAAGAAAAAGTTATTGATAACACTTCAGCAACCCCCCTTTTCCTTTAAAACTCTATAAAGATTTTTGGCAAGACTCCAAGCAAAATTTCAAGCTATCAGGACCACCATTACTTGAACTGCTAACATATGAACAAGCCCTATCAGACGTAGTGCCTGTTTGGCACATCCCTGCCTGAAGAAGTATTTCTACTGCCCACTTTTCAGCCTGCAGCCTTTAGTCACTCACCCTGTCCCCTCAGGACACCTCCTTCCTCTCCTGTGTTGACCTGAGAACTCTGAGAGCTGCAGATGGAATCACATGTTAATGAGGTGTCTACAGCAAAGCACAGATATTTTTCCCACTCTCTCTCAGGATATGGAAAAATGAATGTGAATGGTTTATGCAGTGATGAATCAAGCTGTCTGAATTTTGCAAGTCAAGGACATCAGATGCAATTCCCATATCAATACTCATATGGTCCCTCTCCCCCCACAAAGCCACACATCTGATATGCGAGCAACATTCTGTATCCCATACATATGTGAAAATGTCCTTCTGGATGATTCTAAGGATTCAAAGCAATGCAGAAAAGACAAGAAGCACAAAAAAAAATCAGTTAAAATTATTTACTTTAATCTTGAATAGAGTAAATGAAATATCACAAGTTTCTGTAGCAGACGGCCATACCCTGCTCACTGATGCACAAAACACAACATTTCCATATGCTTGCAAAAATACTTCCAATTTTTTTTGCCTTAATGCTGAATAGCTGTACACCTGTTACAAATTCCAGGACAGCATTTAGTTGTATGTCAAGGTACCTTTTCAAGTGTCCACCTTTCAGTATTAGCCGTAGAGGGCCAGTAAATAACACCAAGCAAGACCATCTGTGGCAATATTTGCTCCAGCCTCCACATGTGTCTCGACTAACATCTGTGCCTGCCTCACAAAAGAATGTTTCCAGCTAGCAAATCCCCCTGAGAAAGACAGAAAGTAAATTTTCTTGATTCAGACACTGAACATTTAATTCCTAAAACTTTATTTTCAACATTTCCTCGGAATACAGGGTATGTAATATTTAGAGCTGCTGGCTTCCAGGAGACATTTGTCAGAGCCCATTTAGAAGCGATAACGTCTCAAACATCTGCAGCTGCTTATAATGCATCAGGAAAATAAAGTTGTCTGGCCTTAGCACAGTGCCGGTGTTTAAAGGGGAAAAAAAAAATCGAAACCATATGTCTGCTCTTAGTTTAGTCTCAAGCGATCCATATTTCATAAGGTAAGTTACCATTAATTTTTAAACTCTTATGAATTGAATTCTACTAATTGGACTTCTTGGATTTTTATAAAAATGCTTTAAAAAACAACCCCTTAAAATTCCCCAAATCCAGCTGGTTTTGATTGTACCAGTCAAACACCCATAATCTTTCTGGTAAGAGGTGCAAGCTCCAGAAGTTATCATAAAAGTGCCATGGCTAAAATATCTCCCTTGGCTTCTCCCCCAGAAATAAGTTTCCTGCAATTGTTTTATTCAGCTTATCACCATTAAGGGTGCATGAAATGACATCCCTTCCCAAGTAATTTACATTGTGGGTTTTAAATTTAAACTTCATCTCAAATAAATAGTGGCTTACGGCTTCAAAAGAAGTACATGAGAGCAGGGATTTTAAATCAGTCAGGAACTCAGTTTTGACCCAGGTCTTCCATTCCCTCTGAATAAAAGCCATTCAAACAAGGTGATAGGATTTTCCTGCTGCAAAGGTTCTTGAGCTGCTGTTCCTATGGCCCAGACAGGCACTCCTGAATGTAAAGGCTTAAACAATTTGTGCTACAGATAAACAAAAATGTTCAATTTAAATGTTCAGCACAATTTTGTGGTCTGTGAGCACAGCTCAACATCACTAAGGACACTACAGCAGCCAGATCCAGACCAAGAGCACTGGGAGAGTGATGTACTGCAAATGGAAATCCTCTAAACAAACACACAAGTTGTGCTCCAGATTGCAGTGAAGTGGTCCAAGAAATATGTAAACCTTCCCCAAAAACTCTGTCTTCCCAATAATTGTTGTTTTGTGGGTCAGAGAGCAGCAACTGTTCACAGACCAGTGATGCTGCCTTGTCTTTTAAATGCAAGCAGTGCTAAACTTCTTTTTACCTCTGCTGCCCTGGAGAAAGCATCTCTCAGAAATCAGGCACATCTGCAAAACACTCAAAACCAGAGCAGGAACAGAGGAGCAAGGCTTGTGCTAAAACCCTGACCTCTCTGGGTAAGATGTTTAACAAAGGAATTACCTAGCACAGTGATAGAAGAGGCTGAGCACAACGCATCTGGCGTTCATACCTCCTGGGAAACTTAAGGGAGATAAACAGCCCTGTCAAAGTTTGTTATCTTAGGAAAAGAAGCATTTTTCTCAGTGCCATGGATTAATGCACTCACTGCCTCCACTGCTTAGACTCTGATCTCAGTGCAAAGTTTGTAAGAGCTGCCTCTCATCCCTTTTTCAGAACACAGAAGACATATAAAGATTTGTCTTCTGCTTCCATGTGCTCCATGGATGGATGCAGTTTCCCAGCAATGCTTTTGCTGACTGATCCCTCAGCAGGCTTTCCCATTACTTCACAGTAATTGCACAGCAAACATGGACACAGTCATCCACTCCCACTGCTGAACTTTTAATAAGGAAAGATAATTGCACAGCTTTTGATACACCAGAAGATTGCAGAGCAAACAGAAAACAATTAACATTTCACTTACTGTAAAAGATGACGTACATGACAACGTGTTTTCCATAACCACACATTTGTTTTCAGGCCAAGTTCTAACCTGAAATGCTCTTCCAAATTCCAGTCAGAATTGGAACATCAACTTTGTCAGCTCTTTCACAGCTGCTCATGAGTCCCAGCAGAAGCAACATAAACTGACAAGGTTCTGATTTAATTTTTTTAAAACCTTTTCCAGCTTCATAGAGCTAAGCAGCAAAATGCCAAAGCCAACAGCAAGCTCAGGAAGACACCTGTGCAGTGACTTTAACTTGGAAATGCAGTCAAGGTTTCTTAACACTGGCTCAGTCAAGGGGACACTGATTATCATCTTCCTGCAGAAGTTAACTACACTAGCCAGGAAAAGGTGACAACTTCACTAAAGCTCCTCCAAGCTACCTGCAAAATGCAAGAACATAATCTATGCAGAAATTGGATTTGCAAAGGAAGCAGAGCTCTCACAAACACATATTTTAAGCTAAGAACGTCACTGTACTGCTACAGAAATCCTCTTCCCTCCAATACACAGCCTTTTCAGTTTGATACACAGAGTATTTCTGGTTGCAGTGTGTCTTTAAAACACTAAAAGCCTAATTAAAATTGAGAAGAACAGCACTCAGTCCATGTCAGTGCATATATCTGAAGTCAGGACAAGGTTTGGCTTTGAGGCTCTAACCACTGTTTTGGTGGCAGAGAACCATCTCTTCTCACAGAGTGTGGCAGGGACAGAGTCAGGACAGCACTTGTCACCTTCAGATCACCTCAGCAGCACACTGAACACTTGCAGCACCACAGCTGGGTGAATAAACTTGCCACACAGTGCAATTTTTCTGTATGATAGAAAATCTACCATCTATGATCACCTAGTCTTTTAGAAACAGACACAGGTCCTGCAAAAAAAAATATCATTTTAGATAGCTTTTAGTGTATTGTCTCATGCAGCACTATGTGCTCTGGCATACCCAGGGATTTTGGAAGTGCCCTCCTAGGCACATGAAACATTTGTTTCCATTACTGCTAAAGAACCACAACTACACAATCACAAAATCCTGAGGAGTGACTCAATAGCAGGGTCAGTTCACAAAAAGGCAAACTACAGCAAAAACCCATAATCATTTGTTTATTTGAACTTATTTGTAACCCACAAGCAGCACAATAATACTTTGTAACTCATAGCAGGCAGTAGATCAACTTTGAAAGGAATGTACAGCCAGCTTTCAAAAGACTTCTAGAAAATGCCTGGAACATTTTAATAACTTAATTCTGACTTAGAGAAATCTTTAATTAAGAGAGCATTTAGAAAGCATTTTCAGAACAATCTGGAATCCTGTGGAATGTGTTAAGGCCTCCAAGGAAGCCTGTTCTGGCTGAGCTGAGATCAGTCATGACTTAGAAAGGGAAAGCAGCAGTCAGAAGCAGCCAGCATCATCCAAACCTGAACTCACAACTTATCTGCAGTGTCAGTATTTGCCTCCAGGATCGCCCCTGCTGCTCTTTTATCACTTCATTTCAGGAATTTGCCCTGCTTTTTCCACAAAGATGGCATTACCCAAATCACAGTCATACAGGACTTGACTTACAAGAATTAACTGCTGCTTACTTTTGCGCCAGCAAGCCACTGCTAATCCATGCTCCAGCAAAAAAGCGAGTGAATTAGGTCAAGGGAGCTTAAGTGTTGCATAGCACCTTATATCCACAGCTCAGACAGCACTTCCTCACCCACCAGCAAGTGCAGACAACAGTAAGTCAAGTCCAGATGGCCAAAGGGTCTTTGTCTGGATACCAATGAACTTTCCTTTACTCTTTAAAGAAGGCTTATGTCTTGAAATGCCTTATCAAGTACTTATTTGGAGGAGATTATACCCTGCTGGGTGCTGTTTTGTAACTTCTTTCAACTATACCCTTTCTGAAGTACAGCCAGTCCCCTTCTAGCAATAGAAATGATGATGGAAATAGATGGAGCAGTAACAGCTACAGCAGAGACACCTTTCTCTTTCTCAAAGTTGCCCATCCAACCAATGCCTCTGCTTCTAGATGGTGCCTTACACTGTGAGATACCAAAACACTTCAGTGTTTACAGTTTGTTGTACATACACACAAATGTTTACATGACAGATGTTTCCTTTCAAGCTGCAATTGAGAGCTATTCTGACACAGAAAAGCAAGACAGAGGACACACAGTCATCACCTCAGAGTGCTGCTTTAGGGCAACCACCTTCTGCATCAGCTGCACACTGACTTGCTGAGCCAGAATGCAGTTCCCACCTTGGAGCTGGCTGGGAGCCTTAGGAGCAAATATTCAACCCCAGAGATGTGAAACATCCCCTTTGCTGACACCACAATGAAAAAACTGAGGCCACTCAGGCAATTCCATTAACACAGATTAAGAGTTATGTTGAGCACTGTGTCAGATTCACAGGATGCCAGCTCCTGGTACACAGCCCATCAGCTTTCCTAGGGTTAGTGCCAAGTGTTTGCCCATTGCAGCCCACTCTATCTGCTGGGTTTGGGATTAGGATGCTGCCTGAGGAGCAGATGAAGAAATGGACATTTCTAAATCCTTCTGGAAAGCTGTTCTGCAGTATGCTTGCTTAGGAGCCTGTTTGATGCTTCCACTGCTCTGGCTGCAGATCACAGAAATCTCTTACACACTCGCCACGGATCACCCAAGCCATTCTGCAGACCAGCAAGGAGGAAATTTTCATAACAAGCTGAAGCCAAGATTACTTTGAACCACAAAGGACACTTAAAATTCAAGGAGCTTCAAGAAACTAGGTGATATCTTTGCAACTGCTGTCTCTCCCTCCCTGCTTTTCAAGTATTTCTTAATCTTAAGATCTTTTGGAGGAGGTTCACTGTTACACAAAGAGTTCAGCCTCATTAGGTACTAAGCAGAATTGCTAAAGTCAACACTAAATGCATAAACCCAGACATGCAATTAAAACCTTGGATTACATTTCATTAAATTTTAAGAGTACACTACAACCAATCAGTTTTCAGGGTCTTGTCTGCCAACCAGTCTCCTCTTCTGAGGAGCTGCTGAGAGGTTTTAGAGGCTTTAGAAGCTTTGCACCCTGTGATTTCAAACAAGATCCAGGTGCATGATCTGATGTCGTTATTTAAATCCTGACCCTTCTTGCTGACTGCACACAGCACAGAACCAGAGCAGGCTGCACACACACTGAATGGTGATGTGTTACACGCTGCTCTTGTTTAGGAAGCCAGAGCAGAATCCCAGCTGCATAACCCCGCAGCACTGAGCCCAAACTCATTCATGTTAAACTGGCAAAGTTCCTAAGCAGGATGGAAGGAAATTTCCTTTGGTATTCTCTTCCACCTCCTGAGCAGAGATCAATGCAGATGATGAACAAGTCCACAGTAACATCACAACACTTCACCAAGAGCCACAGCTTTCAACATCCTCCAGCAAAAGAGAAAAACCCCCAGACTGTATCTGCAGACACAAACAGCCACAATGTGAATCCATTACAAATGGATCCAACTTCCTCCAGCTTGAAAACATTTTGCTGAAGACACCTTGTCATTGTGAACCTGAGACTCCTAAATGAGGTAAGCTGGTGCTTCTCTTAAATGTTTAGATCCTTAACAGCTGTCAGAAAAGCAAAGGATTAACCATCATCAAGGTTTCAAAGTCAGTTCCTTTCACAGCTGTGACAAATTAAGGAAGAGGAAACTGGATCCATAAATCTCATGCCTGAGCCAGCAGATTCAAGTATGAAGCAATTACAGAACTGAGAGACACCACACATCAGACTGAAAACACCAAGATCTTTAAACACTGGATTCAGTCACCAGTGAAAACCCAGATGTCCCTTTCAGAAATGCATGTAGTACTGGTGACACAATACAAAATCTAATTATTGCACTACTGAGAAGCTCCCATTTTTGGTACAAATACTAGCACACAATCCAATTTTTACAATATTTTCTACAGAGCAACTTTATGGAAGGAAAATAAATATATACTTTCAGTTTGGGTTACTTTATGGGAAGCAATCTGCCTTTGGGTGTTTTACTTTCTCCTTGTAGACTTTAGACTAGGCCTCCTGTGTGCTATAGAAATACAAATCAAATCTCATGAAGTCTTCACTTTTCCCTAAAGGACCCAAATAATTTACTTCTGTTTTTCCAATTATCTCAAGAGTTATTCAAAAGCAGGAACTTTACAGGATAGCAAAAAATAGACCTACAATAGCTTTAAAAACACTTAAATATGAGGGGAAACGGCAAAAAAAAAGTCAGGTAAATCACAAGTGTAGTGAGCTCAAGACAGTTATTTTATAACTTGCATTTAATTGACTATTACTTGGCTTCTTGCATTTTTTCTTTGAATATTAATAGCCAAATGTCTACTTTACAGCAGCAGTCTAATTTTGATACCAGCTAGGTAATTCTATGTAGCAGTCTAATCTATCCTTTTTTCAGGGATTCAGAGTTTTCAGGGATTCTCTAACCTCTCCTGACTTCTCCTAATACAAGCTGTATTGAGCTGCTCTGACAAAAACATTTCAGAGGGGAAAACAAGCAGTTTTCATAAACAAACACTGGCAAAGTTCAAGTACAGGCATCAACTGTGATAAAGGGAACAGGGCATTTTCATTTTGTTCCCATTTATGTTGAATAGCAAAAATTTTGGAGCACTTCAACGTAAGTGACAAGATATGAAAAACAGGGTGAGGCAGCAGAACATTTTTACAGCACTTGACTGATGACTAACCTATGATGTCAAGGGCTAAATATACAAGAAACTTGTAAATCACAAGGCTGTGCATCGTGCAGCTCCCAGCTTTGTGTGTTCCCATAGTGGGATCTGTGTCCTTGAGTGAGGTCTGTGGGCACTTCCAGGATCACACTAAAACAACTGGGTATGGCAGGCTTTTCACCTGATTTTTCCAGGTTTTGGTACATGGCTTATGCACAGTGGTGCCTCTTTATTGCACACGAATCACTTGTAGCTGTTTGCATGCTCTGGTGCCTGCTAAGAACACTGATATTTGTTAATTTGCATGCTCAAAGCAGGGAGAAAAAGTCAACTGAGGGCTGCAGCTGCTGCACTGCAGCTCTTGAGTGAAAGCTGTCAGCGACCCTTGAGAAGGGTAGCAGGGCTCCATCCTCCTCCTCTTCCCTCCACCCCAGGACTTTGAACACAAGCGCCCAGAGACCCACCTGGCTCCTGCAGAACCTGGGGCTGAGAGCTGTGCTCTGACCTCAGCATCCTTCACAAGGTGGTCTCTACCAAGGATGGCTCTGGGGGCAGAAGGAGGTGACAAACGCCACCCCAAACCCAAACACAGGTACACACCTCATGGGCTTGACTGGCAAGAATTCCGGACCCAGGATGTCAGGTCTGGACAGACTCAGCTGGTTTCTGAGGATCATTCACTGCCTCAGCCCTTAAATCCACAAAAAGGGTTGGATACCAAAGTCTCTCACTTCCTGAGGTTCTCAGTTCACCCTGAACATACAAATACCTGCATTGTGTAACACCTGCATAGTACAAACAGTGATCGATTCAAAGGGAAAAGAGTTTGCTACATGAAGGAGAAATTAAGGGGAACACACAGAGAAAGACAGCAGTCATCATCTCAGTTAAACCTCAGTGATTTGGAAGACAACATGTCAGCTACATACAGATATCCCTAAAAATAACTATTTTCCATTCCTACCCTAAACCAGACCCATAAACCACTACATTTCTCACGTTCTGTCCATTCAGCTTTTTCTCCACACAACCATATTTCTTCCACTTCATCCTGCAGCACTGGTCCCACTAATCACTGACATATGCTCCAGCACAGAGTATTTCCTCTGGCATGCTCGAAAAAGAAGCTCTGTCACCAGAGCAATATAAGTGCTGGCAAATATGGTCTGTCAGGTTTTGTTTTCAAGGACTATAAAAATAGACTTCACTGCATTAGGCTTGAAAACTCATACCCTCTAGAAATAATTTCTAAAACAAGTTTTCACATGACTTGTTATTGTTTTCAAGTATCCAGAGAGAAAATCTGTTCTTTTCTATTTAATTTCACATTTTCAGGTTAAGCCAATATTTGAGTTCTTCTACAAAACTGACAATTCCCAGCTAATTTATCAGCAATGCCAGTGCTCTCTGCTCACATATTCATGACAATTCACAGCTTCTCAGATGCATTTCTACCAGGAGCAGCCTTTTATTATAAAAATATCAGTACTTGAAAAGCCACAAAATCACTTGTTTCCACAGCTTAGGCCTTTCACCCAGAGTGACCAGTGTTAGTTTATGCTGATAACAGCTTTGGCCAAAGATGCACAGAAAAGGATGCTGGCACAGATTGAGGTTCAAGACACTCTCTTGTTAGTTTGCAATTGCTTTACCAAGGACTCTTTTTCTGCAATCAGCAGGCCCAAGTTCCTATTTGCAGAAAATATGACAGAACAATGAATGAAAACTTGTTATCTTTTATACACAGATTCTCTGCAGCAGTCAAAACCAAGGACAACACAAGCAGGACCTTCACATGTTGCAGATAAGACTTTTGCCATCTTCCACATCCCCATCAGCAGAGCACACAATTCACATCTGAAGATCAGAAATAATCTGAGGCACAAAGGGTCAAGAATCACATTTCCAAAAATCAGCTGCAACAGCAGCAATGATAACCTGGATAGTTCTCTCTCTGTACACATAACCAGATATAATTCTTCCAGTTTCTACTCAAAATCCCAGGTCTTCCAATACTTTGGAGATATTCTTGCAATTTACTTCCATGCTCTCAGTACCAAGCAAGCAAAATAATCTTGAGAAATCTCACTCCAAACACTTTAACTGTACCAATACAACTTCTTCACTGCTGCAAATAAGACCTGTGAGCAGATGCTGGTTTTCTGAAGGGAGACTTTTTTTCCCTTAGGCTAAATTAGTACCTTGAATCAGTTTCCAAAACAGCCACATATGCACAAAAAAATTAGGCAGCATGCAGCAGCAAGATATCCATAGGAGTTTCAAGGATTCCTGACACAGTAAACCACAGCCTGAGAATCAAAGGGAAGCGGCAGCTCAGATTGTATTTAGTGGATCAGCAAAACCAACATGCACAGGAGTGGGAAAAAAGAGTTATTCCTTACTTGGCCATCACACATAAAACACTGGCAACAGGCCACAAGGGAGATAAATGAGAAGATAGAAGATAATCACAGGGTTCACTTCTTTTTGAGATCCTGAATAAGCCTGTTACACAGTGGCTAGCAGGGACTGACAGGCTAAATTTAAGTGACCTTCTGTAATGTTACAGAAAATTACTTACTTGCCCAATGAAAGCCTTTTACAACATCATTATGTCTGTATTTATCTAGTTTGGGGGGTTCTGATTTCCTTCAGTGATGGAATATATTTTGCTTGTATTTATCTGAGCTAAAATTACAGTCTCTAAAGAGAGCCACTTCCAAAGAAGCAGAGTTAAGATTAAAGTCAGTCTGAGCAGAAGTGAAAGAGCTGCTTACTCTTTTAAAAATATTATAAAAGCCCCCAGAAAACAAACAAAAAAAAATCTTATGGGATGCCAGTCCTGGCTGTGGTTATTTTTATACCATACCCTAGATCAAAGTCAGTAAGACTCTTATTTTTCAAAGCAACATCATACTCTGAGACATGTTTGAAAACTTTAGTTCAAGTGTTAAGAACACTCAAACTCTCTTTCACCTGTTTTATTTATTAAGAAACAGCTCATGCTTACTAGTCCCTGTGAAATTTCTTCTTTGGACTTCATCTGAAGGCTGGGAAGCATTAGGGAAGCTCAAGAAACAAAAAAAAAACCCTAGTTCTTTGCCATCATGGAGAAAAAGTCTCCTTGCTAGTGTGATCAGCTAGGTAAAAGTAACCTCCCAAACGAATCTGAACACAACTAAGGGTAACTTATAGAAAAACAAGCCTATGTGATCTTCCACTGAGAAAAAAAATCAAGATTGGCTACTAGGGGGTTTTAAATATTAGATCTTCTAAATCACCACAAGCAGACAGGGATTAAAATGACTCTCCTTTGAAAAGTCACCTAGGCTTGCACACATAGCTGCAAGCAAAGGATTTCAGGCTTTAGGGATTCAAGCAACTTTTCATAGCAACTTAAGCTTGTAAAAAAACCCCAGTTGTTCAGGAGGGCTGAAGCAGGGCAGCTCTGTGAGGAGGAGGAGGAGGGACGGCTGACAGTGTTTACAGATAAGATCTGGTAAAGCCCCAAAACATCACAAGACTTTGACTAACAAACACAAAACACCAATCTAATCAGATTTTTTGAAAGGGAGAGTATTCAAACAAGAATATTTCATGCATCCAGAAAATTAAAATTCTTGCAGGAGCCAGACTGATGTACTGTTATTCTGTGAATCTTTTATTTTTATGACCAAATAGCTCTACAGCAGGAAGACAGGCTTCATTTACAGCTATCCAAGTTTAAGCCATGAGTTCTTTTTGTTTGAAATTTAACCCCTTTGCTGGTCACTATTTCAGTAAACAGCTGCATTTTCTGTGTATTTAAAAAAACATTTCCAATGTTTAAAAAAACATTCCAGGACTGCCTTTTGGAAGTTTCACTTCAGCAGTGACCCTGTGATTTACAATCATAAAGGACAGGACAAGTTCTCTCTTTGAGAGCTACATCAGGGAAAGGTGTCAGGTCACTGCTAGGTCAGCATCACACATGAGAAATACACATTAGTGGTGAGGGGAGAATTGAATCAAATTTCTCAATTCTATCAGAAATTAGTTACCTCTGGGCTGAAGTAATTCTCAGCCTAACAGGGAAGAATTCACTGTTTTGCAAGACAGTTTTTAGAAGTTGTTTTCTGCTATGTGTGCTAATTGCGAAGGAAAACAGCTATTAAAGCTGAAAAATTAGTAAGCTGAGACTGGAAGACACAATCATTATCTGGTGACATTAAGACTGAGCTTCTCCACCAACACAGCACAACACAGTCAAGCCTTCCTGGACTCTATCCTCCTTCCCTTCCTTTGCTTTCTATTTCTGGCCAAAGAAAGAATCAGAATATCCACATGAGTTACACGAGTTTGCTTAAAAGAGGGTTTCCATTTTAAACCCTCAAGTTGTCCAAATGTACTCATGAGGGACATGATTTGCAGTGGCTGGCAGCCTGTGTTTCCACAAAATGACAGGAGGACTAAATAAAACCTTTTATATTCTTGAGAGCTACAGAAGATGTGCCATTAATGGTCATCAGCTTTAGAAATACAACTTAGCAAGGTGGGAAGGCATGAAGCAGTATCAGAGGAAACTCCTTGAGTGGGATAGGAGAGATTTTGGTTGTAATAAAATCGATGACGTTTGTGCTGAAGCGAGTTTCTCCCTTGGATATTGGTCGCACCAGAGCGCCGCTGATGCTCCGCTGTAAGTGTGGTTTAAAAGCCTTAATTATAGATATATGCTCTAGGGAGCTCTCTCATAACCTAGAGCTAAGATTAGAGAAAATGGAGGAACTGCAAAAGGGCAGAGAAGAGAGGTAATTATTTAGAAAGAAAAGCAAATGTAAGGACCAAAAAATGGTAGACCTCCCTTCTTTGAAGCTGCAAATTAAAGCTTTATCAAGTTTATACAAGGAACAATAAGGAGAAATGTCAAACAACCCATTTCTTGTACTTTAGGGGGTGCAGAGCTGCCAGCAGACCTCAGACACAGTAGAAGTTACTCTTCTACCCAGGCATTTAAAAAGGAGGGCTGCCTGGCAACTCTTTGTGCTCGTATTGATTTACTGATCTGTAGCTTTCTCCAATCGTTTGCCAGACCCTGTAAATCTAACAAAAGAGGCAGAGTCTGACAAGTCAGCCATAATTTGATATCCACTACTACTTATATTCTTAACAAAGCTGTGTAGATAAACACTCCATTCCTTGTTGCCTATCCATCACCCACGCAGGATAACACAAATGCAGGAAATACCACCACGGGTGTTGGTTACACTGATAGAAAAGATACCACTGCTGCTGAGAGGACAGGCTTATGTGGAATAAAAGAGGGCCAGCAGCACTCACTGGTTCCCTGAGCTGCAAGAAGTCATGACCTGAAGGGAAAACCACAAGCAGACTTTTCAAGAGATAACAGAGAATATGAAAGTTTTCCCACCACCATCGAGACAAAAGGCAGTCTGAAAGCAGAACATGATTTTTTAAAATTAGAAAGTGGGGGCTATTATCCCTGGATTTGCAAATTAAGCATCACACTATTACACTCTTGAAAGTGACTCAGGCACCAGAATTTGCTCAGGAGTCTCTGAAACGTGATAAACAGATTCACACTACCCCTGAACTGCTAAAAATCCCCACCGACAGCTTTTGGTTCTGCAAACAACCTAGGGCCTGAAGGGAAGATAGAATGTCATTTGTACAACTCTCTAGAAGGAGAGGAATCCCAGGCCAAGCTGTATCTAGAAGGAATATGCAAGTGGTCAAAATGCACCAGGACTGACCAAAATCTTTCTGCCCAGGAACAGGAGATCAGGTTAAGAAAAGTGCAAATGTCAGGCAGAAAGGCTATTTCTGATTTGATTTCAGAATAGGAACAGAGTGCAAATTAAATTAACAGAAAGTAACTACTCCCAATCTAGCTCAGTCTGATTGAAGCAACATTTAAATAGTATTTAAATGAATGACTATTAAAATAATCATTAATGTCTGCTTGCCATTGCAGCAGTTTCTAATCCATTCAGCCTTTCCAGATTTCTAGACAGTGTGATCCAGAAAAAAAATCTACACACACACTTAGGTCACTTGATCTGAGGGGCCCCATTACTAATAAAAAATTTCATATGCACAGAGTCACTGCAGCCACCTCTCTCCCTGAGTGTGCACAGAACTGTGCATTATTCATGCTACCACTGAACAGAGGCACTGTTAACTCAGGTTACTGCACAGAGTTAACAGGATGGAAGCATGAAGCAGGATGGACACCAAAGAGTGTCTTCTGATGGCAAATATCACAGCAGCTTTGTTTACACGAGCATTTACACCGTGCTGAAGCACCAGAGAACTCAGCACACTGCACTCCTAAAAATAAAACCCTGCCACTGAAGCTCCACTAGAACCCACCTGATAACAGCCTTGCAGGTTGAAATGGCTGCTTTCATGGGGAACCAAAACAAATTCCTGCAGCACCATTTTTCTTCTGCTGGTATTTCAAGCACACAGCAGAACCCCTCCTACCAACTCCGAATGCAGCCCTGCAGCTGCCTCCTTCACCTGGCCCAGGAAAAGGCTGCACACGAACAGGAGCAGCACGCGGATTTGTTTGAACACCCGGACACAATTTCCTCAAAGTTAGGCAGGGTCTGTTCCTACACAATGTAAGCAAGGTTACAGCTGGCTCCACAAGGAAGCAAATACAGAGTGACAGGAAGGTAAACTGCAGTTCTTTATCTTTATCTAGTGAAACCTTTATTCAAACAGGGAGTGGAAGGTGGCACTATATAACAACGTCTGGTTGATAACATTTTTCTGCCTAATTTCACTAACCCTCCTCCTCAAGTAATAAGGAACTTCCTGTTAGTTTTTCAGTCCTCTTATGTCAAATACTTGGCAGTTATCTGCCAGGAAATTTGTAACTGTGGTTGCTCTTAAATCAGTTGTCTCTTGCAATTTGATTCAAATTCTTTCAGGAAAAACACTCAGCTCTGGAGATCACCACATGATTATGGTTTTCACCAGTGACTTAAAGCATAGTCCAGATGCCAGGAGCCAAAAAGTTTTGCAGTAGAAATCTTCCTTCCACAAAGAAAGGTCACTATTGCAGCAATTAAGTGCATATGGAACATGTTTGAACAGCGAAACAGAACCACTTTTCCAATAACAGAAGGACCTTCTTGACGATGAAGAACAGAAAATATAATAAACCTTTTATTTTCACACAGCATAGGAGAGCCACAATACAGCCCATTTGTTCATTCAGCTCTGTGTTGCTATTACAATGAAGATTACCACAATGAGACCTTGAGTGAAGGCTACTGAAAGCTCCGGTTTCTTTATAAACATATTTTCAAATTCTACTTTGCGGTTTACAGCTGTGAGATGGTTTAGACACTTCACTTCAGCTCCCTTTGCCAATCATGAGTGCAGGACACGCTTACCTAGCTCAGGAAACCCTGCTCGTTTCACAAGTGCACTGGAGTGATAAACTTCAGAGTAGCCCACACTCAATCAGTCACTCTCCAATTAAAACAGGCTTGTTCAGCTGTAGCCCTTGCACTCCAATTGTTTTACACTACACTTACAAAAATAAGCTTTTCAAAGTTTCCCTTTACATCAGCTGATGAGTGCCTGGCAAACACAGCTGCCAACACAGCAGTCTGCTGGAGGAGCCAGGCCCCAGACAGGAGCAGCAGCAAGGTCTAGGACATGACCAGCCCACCTGCCAGAGGAATCTGCCTGTGCAGTACAGCAAACCAGCTGTCCTGTTTCCATCTGGCTGGCTGAGAGCAGAAAAGGTTTTCCTCTAACTTCTCCCAAGCCCTTCTCCTCCCTCCCCAGCCCTGGCAGCACTGAGCCTGTTGTACAACAAATACCCTATTCCTTTTCAGCTTTTGCCTGACAAACCCCACAGCTGCCCCCAGTCAGAGCAGCAAAGCCCATCCTCTTCCTCAGCTGAGGAGGACACAGCAGCAGCAGCCTGGAAGGCAGAGCAGCATCACTCCCCACCCAGATCATCACCAGGGCTGCATTTTCAGCCACGCTGGCTGGAAACTTTAGGCTCAGTGGCACTAAAGCCAAAGTTTTTCGCCCCAAACTTTCCAAGAGCAGCATCCTCCCAAGCCATTTTTCAATCCCAGGTCTGCAGTTGGTTTCTCATTGCCAAGGAAGCAGCAGGAGGGTGTACCCCACATCGCTCCAGCCGGCCGGCAGCAGAGGGCACCACACAATCACCGATGTGATTTATACACTTCCATCATGCTCCCGAGTTAATTTATAGAGCACAAATTACTGCTACAACAAGCTACAGGGTGACTCCATAAAGCATTCATCATATCAGATAGAAACGCACTGCCACGAAAGGCAGCTAATTTGCTACAGTGCTTTTAGCCAGCAATTCAAAGAAAAACCTTCAAGCTTAGTATCTCTCCGAGCTCAAATGCCACATTCCTAGAACAGCAGGTTTCACACAGAGTGCGGATCTCCAGCCTGAACACAGAAGTGCAGAGCAGCAGCTCTGCAGAGCATTGGAAGCCACATAAATACTTGCATTAGCCCAAGCATAAACCACCAGCCCACAGCCTAACTCATCCAGGGTTTACACACTGCAAAGCTACAGCCACATCAATTAAACATTTCGGCTGAGGATGCTCAGCAGCCTCTGAGGCAGACAGCAGAGATCCAAGAGACAAAAGGAATAGCTGCATTCCTTTCGCTTCTTCCTACCCCCACACCCACAGATCGTATGTTTTTACTTATTGAATAGTTGTTAAAAAAAGAAAAGGATGAATCCACAGAAAAGTCAATCTGCATTCCGTGCGCACACCCGCGACACGCGTAGTGGTGAGCAAACAGTACAGTCATGAAGTCAAAGCAGCTCCTGAGCTGTCAGCAGAAACACTTCAGTGCCACGATGCCACCATCCCCATTCAAAGCCAGACCTGTTACACACCCCAGGAAAAAAAGGACTTCCCAGATCATCTCCTCTGCCGAGCCACCGTACAGAGTGACAGAGGCCACTTCTGAGCACACAGCAGTTAAGTGAGGACTAACTCAAAGCTTCAGCTTTTCTAAGGAGATCTGCAGCACGACCTTGAGGCCAAGACCTTGATGACTTCTCTCCATTTCTCCTCTGTGGAACGAGAAGCACCCACAGAGCTGCAAAAGAACAAACCCAAAGGCAGAAGGAAAGAGCAGAGACCTCGCCCTCCTTATTAAAGCAAGACACTATTTTCAGCCACCATAATGTTTCTCTTGAACATGTAAATACAGAAGCAATTAGCTGCATAGGCACTTCCGCAGAAACCGTTTAGAATGAGCTTTCCTAGAATATATTTACACCGTTTCTGATTGCTTAATTTTCTGACACATTTGTTTCAGGCACTAGAAAGATTAAATAAAGCCAAATCAGCTCTAGTGATGTATATTGCCATGTTATTAAAGGCAACATCCAGCAGAGACAGAGGTGGTTTCAAACTCCAAAATTTTAGCATCACGACAAGGTTCTAGGGATTCTTTTATAGCTTTAATTCAGCTGTTTCTTAAAACCTTTTCCCTCCTTCTGCTGTTACTCTGAGGGATAAAACTACTGACTGAAACAGCAGACACCATTTAAAGAGAAAGAATGAGCCTGGACAGAGATTTCATTGAAAAGCTCAATTCTGAAGTACATAGGAAATGTCCTCAATTCAAAGATTAGCCTGCACAAAAAGGCAAATTAAAGCCAGAAACAGAAGAAAATCTTTTCTGACTGCTCTGAATATATTTTTTCATTATATTCTCTCCTGTCATCTGGAGGTTTTGTATTAAGAAGTCAGCTCCAGAAACAAGCAGACAAACAGCATATTCATTTACAAGCTGGAAGTTGATTATTAAGTACAAAACCCATGAATGCTTGTCGGGACCAAGGAAGGGAGGCTGCAACCATTGATTGCGAGGATGCCCAAAAAACTCTCTGCAGTCAGCTGGCAGATACCTCTATGACAACAGTAAAACAAACCCACACAACTAAACAGAAAAACAACATCACATCTGAGTTGTTTTTATTCTGCTTCATCTGAAATTATTTTTACCAAGACAGCCTGTTGTCCTTTAGGCTATGTTTTCCCTTGCTCAGTGTAACTGGAGCTATCATTGCAGGGCCAAATCATTCAAAAAATAAACATATGACACAAATAAATCTTCACTCACAGAGCCCCTGCAGCCCATAACTCCATCTTAATTAGACTGGAAGATGAAGCCTTCAGCCTAAAACCCAGCAACTCTGATTTACAGAGGTGCAGAGAGGTTTTACTGCAAATTTTCCTGCGAGCTGCACAGGCGTTTCCTGCCCAGCTCCACACATCATCAAAACAAAAGCAGATCTCAAATCACTGACAGCTGCCATACTTTACAGAGACATAAAGAAAAATGGAGCAGGCATTGTGTACAACACGGGCAGCTGAGGATACCTAAACCCTGAGAACACTGCAAGGACACAGAAATCAGCTGAGAGATGCTGCCTTCTTACACCTACCCAAAGCCCACAGTACAAGGACAATTTTGGAAGACCAAAACCATAAAAGCCAGCTTGCCACTTTGAAGCCTCCTAAAAATAATTACCAACTTTCTCCTCATTATCTCTGGAGGACACATGATTTTACAAAGGACTTCATTTCGCCCTAACACCACGCCACATGAAGCCATGGAGGAGGGCTTGATTTTTACCAGTCATGCAAAACAGATTCCCCGCATCCCACGGAAATGCAAGCATAAGGCAGTAACATCAGGAACTCCAGGCATGTAATGATCACTGTGTGATCACGTCAAAAGGACTTCTGTGCAGATCTGAGGACCTGCTGCAAATTTATGTTTTATGACAGGCAACAGCTGATCCCTTTCCCCAATAGCACGGGACACAAGCATGGTTTTATCCAGACTTACACTAAAAAGCTTGAATTTGATAAAGCATTTCTGAGGGAAAGAAGAGCTCAGTCCCAGTTTGAGTACAGATCTTTGAGAGCCTTCTTTCCCTTAAAGCAGAAATTGTCACAGCAGGTTTCTCCACCTTTACGGTGCAGATACAGAAGGAAGTCTCCAAGGAGGGGAAGATTCAGACAACTAGGAGTTTTAAGTGGTTTTGAACAAGCAGTGCCTTTTAGAGTGGCAGCTGAACTGATAGTTACACAATGACACTTCAAGCTTTCAAGTCCCAATCATTCTTAATGGCACAAAGCTAAACCCAGAAGGGGACAAAGCAATTACACAGCCAAAAGTAAGTGCAGCTAAACCGTGCTTCCAAACGTCTAATTTGGGTGATCCAGCCTCCCTGAGTCACACACTACACAGGCAGGTTTGGCTGTTAAATTTACTACTACACCAGTGGGACAAGAAAGGAATGCAGCCATGTGTTGCAACATCCTCAGGCCACATATCCGGCGGGCATCTTCTGCCTCTCCGGGAGAGTTATCCGCTTCTCTTTTCCCTAAGGAGCATCACTCCACTGACATAATCCTCCAGCTCCACCTGGTACTCTCTGTAGCCCTCGCCCTGAGCTCTGCGGGGACGCACAGTAACAGGTGAGGTTTGCGTCCCACACCCTTCCAAGGCAGGTAAAGAGAAATGGCAAGGAGGCACACCCTTGGGAAACGGAACTGCCATTCTTTCCATGCAGGATGGGACCAGCTCCCCTTCCTCACTCCCCGGCGCAAGAAGTAAAGACTTTGCTTTATTTATTCCCTTACCACGCTCAGCCAAAAGAAGGCAAGGAGACCCTCCCGTCCCCGCACCCGTGAATTGCCGAGAAAGTGCTGGCGCTCCCACTCGAACGCAGGCACAGGATACATAAAACAGCTCCTTCCCGGGGACCACAGGAGCCCGCCCCGGCTTCCCTCCCTTGCCCCCTCCTCTTATGGGGGCGGCTGCCGCTGCTCGCCCCACTCTGTGATGGGGACGGGTCGCGCCCAGCCCCGCACACTCCCCGTACGACAGCGGCTCCCACGGGAGCCCCCCGACCCTCACCCAGCGGCTCCCACGGGAGC
>VWYP01001609.1:123736-164212 GCA_013400435.1 Pycnonotus jocosus | reverse complement strand
CGCCTCCGCCGCGCTCCCGGAGCGCAACTTTCGCCCGCGCTCGGCGGCGGCGCCGGGCGGCAACTCCGGCACTTCCGCTCCGCTCGAGCGCGGGGCGTGGCCTCGGAGACTCCGCCCACCGCCCGGGGACGGCCCCGCCCTATCCCCGCCCCCGCTCCCTGCTAATTACCCTCCGCTAATGACCCTCTGCTAATGACTTCCCGCTAATGACTCCCGCTAATGACTCTCTAGGAAGGGCGCTCCGAGGATGCCGCGGCACCGCGGGGTGTCTGCGCGGGCGCCGCCGCAGCGGGATTCGAACCGGCCGTCGGTGGGGTTGGGGGGGAGACAGGGTGGTTAATTGGCTTAAAACCCCTTAATAGGGAGGGACCCCTTAGATGGGAGCGCGGACTGGAGTTGGGAGAAGCAGATCAGTCTGAAGGTTAAGGGCTGCAGATGCTCCCCGAGGGATCCAGGGAACGAGCAAAGGGCTGGAGTTGGCTGGAGTTCCCCCCACGGGCACACAATAACCGGGGGACAAACCAGGCTCCACCATGGATGGCGATGCCATCGCCGGCCACACCAACGCAGCATCGCTCCAAATCCATCCCCACCCGTGGTTCGCATTAAAAACCAGCGCTGTTTAGTCGGATAGCAATTAGTGGCTTCAACTATAATCTAAACTATATAATTTAGAGGCACAGGATAGTGTTCGAAGGCTCTTTTTAGGGAAAAAAAAAAAAAACAAAAAAAAAAAAAAAAAAAAACCCAAAAAACCAAAAAAAAACACCCCCAAAAAACCAACAAACCAATGGCGGCACAGGTTTCCCAAAAATGGGGAGCGGATCCGTTTCCCCAATGAAGAGCACGCAGACCCGGCGCTCAGGAAGATGCTCTGCCAGCACAACAGCCGTGAGGCTCGGCTGTGTCAACAGCAAAGCTGTGACTATCCGGTGCCCTGCTGGGCACTGGAAAAATAAATATTAGCTCTCTTCCAGTGCAAACCCTCGCAGGGAAATATCTAATTTCCTGGAGCAACAACAAAAAGTCTACAGAAACCATTACGCACCCCAGCATTTGCAGTTCTTGCGACCCTCGCCCCACAACAGCAAGGGAATTTAAACTTAAATAAACTTCCATAACCCACTAGATGGCATCTTCCAGCAGATTTCAGTGCCTGCTGCGAGAGCCAAATTATCAAGGAAAGCATTTAATTTAGAGAGCAGGTTAGAGTTCCTAAGTCTAACTACATGTTAAGGCAGCTTGCACTTTCATTTAATTATCGATGAGAATTTGTCGCCAGCTGATTTCTTTACCAGAGATGTTAACGCTTCCATTGTTTCTCCGTGGGTGGAGAAGATACCGACCCGTGAAATCCCTTCATACTGCCTTTAGAGCAAAGCATTCCCTTTATCATCACTGAATCACCTCCGGCAGTGCAGAGACTTAGGCTGCTCCTGAATAATGCATAGCCCCTAAAATTGTACAACAATAAAGCTACGTATACATTACCTGGTACTGTGAGAATCCAGGCTGGAAAGCTACAATACCTCTGATTTAATGCCGCAGTGCCAGTGTACTGCCATATGGACCCTTATAATAACATCCACATCCCCTTGCCTCTGCAAGAGCTCTTTGAAAAGTGGCTGTGAAATAGCAGGAGGTTTTGTAGGGATGCACACAAGCTCACAAGCTGCCCTTGGCAGAACATCCTCATTTATATAAAGAAATGACAGCCACAAAGTTTGAGAGTTAATT
This sequence comes from Pycnonotus jocosus, assembly GCA_013400435.1. NCBI lineage: Eukaryota > Metazoa > Chordata > Aves > Passeriformes > Pycnonotidae > Pycnonotus > Pycnonotus jocosus. The sequence goes on along the minus strand of VWYP01001609.1, from coordinate 162,475 downwards.
AAAACAAAGCCACTAGCTGGCTTGACATATGTTTAAATTTAGGATTGTGAGCCTGCTCGCTAAATTAAATGTTTGCTTCATAAATTGGCTTCAGCAGAGTTGCACAAGTTTTAACTGGGAAGAGATTATGGCTGGTGCTGCAGGTGGATCAGTATTTTGTATATGTGAGAGCATCCTGAATGATCAAACCCTCTGAAGAGCCTTGTGGGAATTGAAGTCTGGCTGCTCTTCAGTGATCACTCTGGAAATGGATGTTCCAGGTCTTCCCTTTCAGCTTTAAGAGGGAGTGAGTCCTGTTGGGCTTACCAATTAAAATAATTTATACCCCATGCAGCTGCCTCGGTCCCTAATAAATCGATGTTTCTTCTAGAAAAGGTAGAGCATGTCTCCCTCTCCTCTTTCTCCTGAAGTGTTTTGGTGGAGACAGAGCTCAGATTTTGGCCTGTTGGATGCAATGCCTTGGGGATTGATTGGGTACATGCAAAATAAACATGGATTTACATTTCTGAGAAAGGAGAAAGCCTGTGGCGGTTAAGCCTCTAACTGGAAAGGGAAATGGTGTACCTTCCCCAGGCATCTTTTCAAAACAAATATAGGATAAATTAATAGCAACTCAATCCCCATCTGGAAGCTCTCTTTGCTAGCGAGCTGAGTTGCCTGGTTTGCAGCTCTTGTGCTGAGCTGCTGCAGGGCAGAGTGCAGCAAAAGTGGGTAACAGCATCATGAAAATTAAAAGCCTTGATGAAGGATGAGGAGCAGTGTCGACCAGAGGGACTTGGTCAGCAGATGCTGGGAAAGGGCAGGAGAGCATTGAAAAATGCTAATGGGAGTGGATGTGACAGGAGTTCCTGGGATAAAGCCCACAGATGGCATGACAGCATGGAGACGAGATGGCACAGGCTTTGGGAATCAGTGTTCTCCTGCCTTCTGGTCTCCTCCGACTGCAGCTCCTCAGGGCAAGCGCTGACTCATGTGAAGGGCTGCATTTCGACCTTGGAACTTCTGCAGGGGTGGCTAAAGGAAAGCAGGGAGTCCTTTGGATCCCTGTAAGTGGGGTGAATGGTTATGGGATCCCCCCTCTCCTGCTAAATGGTCGTGAGACAAGAGCTGCCTTTGCCATGCTCCCAGCTGCTGTGCCAGCCTCACAGCATGGGTTAGGGGGAGAAAACACTGCCAGAGGGATGGCATATCTGCAAGGGGGAAATGGGGAAAAACATCACCCAAGAGCCTGTTAGGTTTTTTTCCCTTGGGTTCCCAGATGCTGCAGATACACGTTACTACTCTGGGGAATGCAGCTCGGGAGCTCCCATCCAGGTCTCTGTGCCCTCACTGTGTCCTGTGTCAGATGGCTGCACCCATAGGGCAAGCCAGCTCCTTTTTTGATATGTGTTTGTATGCTGGTGATGCTTTCTCTTTTCTGAAAATCTCATTTTTAGCCAGGAGGAGAAAAGGAAAAACAATCTCTAAAAAATGAATGAACCTCAGCCATGGCTGCGTCACAACAGGACTTTTGTTTTTGTGGCATTTCTTTATTCTTTGGTGTTTATTAGTTGAAGTTCAGCGCAAATTTCATGTGAACAGAATTGATTTGTTGGGGGTTTTTTTCCACTCCTTTTCTCTTTCCTGATAAAAGACGATGCTGAGGAACCTGCTCACCTGTGGGCAGGAGCAGAGCCCTCCTCTGCTCAGTGTGGGGGTGCCTGTCAGCACAGCCCCCCACAGCGATCCTGCTGCACTCCCCCAAACCCTGGAGCTGCTTCCAGCCAGCACTCAAGATGCTGAAAAACAATGTAAATGCCTGAATAGCTCACAGAAGTGAGATGATTACAGGCTTTTAAAAAGAAATTGCAAACCTTGTCACTGCGGGAGAGCATCCAACCCTCTCCCCATCCCTCCCAAGAAATGAAGAGACAGCACCAACATCCATGAATCCTTGTGCCCTGGTTGGGAGCTACCTGTGTGTGACTGACCTGGGGTTTTATCTGCATAGAACAGACTTTTAGCAGAAAAATAAATAAAATGAAAAATGGTGATCCACCTGAGCAAGCAAAATCCCCACGGTCAACAGGGAAATCTGCCTGAATTTACTTTGGACAAACAGAGCCCAGCAGTGCAGGGCAGGAGAGGGCAGATGAAGCTGGATGCTGGTGGAGGATGTTCAGAGTCCTGCTTGGAAAATGGTGCCATCATCAGTGGTCAATCCTCCAGCCTAGTGCAAAATGGGAGAAGTGACTGGGTCCATCTGCAGCCTGGAGATGTGCAAAAGCAAGGAAGCTATGGAGGGAGTTTTCCACAGTGTGACATTTTTGACTCCTCTGGCCTTAAATCAGGTAATTCCACTGATTGCCTGTGGCAGGGGAAATTGCTGATGTTTAAGTTGAAGCACAGTCCTGGAGGATGAGGCAGTGATGGCTTGCTGGGAGGATAAATACTGGAGCAGGGTATGAAGCAAGGAGGGAGCCTCACACATTTCATATTGCAAACAGATGCTCCTACATATCCAGAGATTTCCTTTGCACAGGAATACATTTTTCCTCAGGAGTAACATGAATCCATGCCCTCTTGGCCAGGCTGCCCAACCTTCAGGAACGTTAGTGGCCAAGAGAAAAAGTTCTCGCTGCACTGTGCAGGGTCTGAACAATCCCAGCTGTCCCCACTGGATTTTGGTGGCCATCGAGGACACCACTTCTCCAGGCAAAGCTTTGCACAAAGCCATGTCAGGCTGCTTGAGGTCTAGAACAGCTTTTCCAAAGCAGCCCTGACAGTTTGTACATAATTATCAGTGGGGCTCAGTCTAGGAATGAGGAGACAGAGGGTCTATTCCTGGCTGTCTACTCAAGTAACCTTATTTTAAAGGAAAAAAAAAAGAAAACCACCAATGTTGTTGCAGTCTCTCTGGCTGGAATAGGCAATGAGCCTTGTCTGCTCCCTCTGCTCTGAATTCCGAGCTGCTGCAATGAATCGGACTCATTCCAAGTCCGGTGGAGCCAGGCAGACAGACTGCAGTCAAGATGTCCCCAAAACTCCCTGGCTTCCCTGAGCACGCCGTGAATTTTGAGGCCAACATTCTCCGTGCTTCTCGAGGGATTTGGAAGCTCACGCTCTAATAATTAAGGCAGCTTTGACTGTCGTAGCCTTCAGCCTGGCTTTTCTGCTCCCTGTAGCAGCCATTAGTGCTTGGAGCAGGTACCAGCTCTTAAAATGGGCTTGCATGGTTTTGACAAGGAGGAATTTAAAGACACTCTCCAACGCATATGTGAGAGCAACAAAGAGCTGATTTCAGTGGATTTGAAGCTTTCCTGTGAACAGATTTCATTTCTACATCACTGAGCTGAACCTGGAGGATAGGTCTGCTCTTCTTCCAGTTTTTTGAATGTATTCTGGGGTGAGAGGAACATCACTGGGGTCCAAAGTCTTCTTTAGGGTGGATCTGCAGTGGATCAGAACACTTATATGCTCAAGCTCTCTTTTAGCAGATTGTTTGCTAAGTGTGATAAACTCTGTTTACACCACTAAAAAAAATAACCATGGGAAAAGGGGAAATCAGGATAAAGATGCTTAACCCACCACTAAAAAAAATATGAAAAGGGAAAAATAAAGCTGAGTATAAGAAAATTCAGGTGAAGTGGTTAAAAACTTAAGTGATATGGATAATATCATCTGAATTACCAAGGTGAGAGGAAAAAGGGCTATAAAACCTAAATAGAGGAGAATCAAATTCAGAACAGATGTCAAGAAGCACCTTCCCAAGTGGAGAATCAAGAAAGCAGAGAATGACCTAGCAGGCAAGGCTGGAGTGGACACACTGGGGCTTTCCAAGATGAGATGTGACCCTGGAGCACAAGCCTGGGGCTGCTTCAGTGGTGCACTTGGCAGGGCTGGGTTAACAGTTGGACTCCATCCTCTTAAAGGTCTCCTCCAACCTAAATGATTCTACAATTCTAAGAACAAAATGTGCCAAGTGGCCTCTGTGGGATCTTGCCCTTCCTTCTCCATCTGACATAAAATCAGCTTCAGGATTTTTCATACTGAGCAAAAAAATGATTGCCCTCAGCATGGGGAGCCTGGACAGCTCTTCCCATGGGAGCCTCCTTCTTCTTCAGCCCTCTGGATTGAAAGCACAACATGCTCAGCCTTGGAGGGGGCCTGAGCCACCCAGCAGGTGCTTTTGCCCACTCCAGGGAAAAGGTGGCACTGCTCCCACCCATGCCGTGAGCCAGTGCAGAAGGTGTGCAGTGGGGGCTTCACCTTCCCCCCTCTTCCCTGTGGATTCTGCCAGAATCTGCTGTGGAAACACTGATTTCTGCCGCTGCTGGAGGAGCATTTGGCAGCTGGAGTGGCTGTTAGCAGGTGTCTCAAGTGCCCGACTGGAGGGCACGGCACTGAGCCTGCCCTTGCTGGGCCGCTTTGCCAGCAGTGAGAAGGCTCTCCTCTCTCAAAATAGATCCTCTCCAAGGGCTCTTGTGTTCAAGAGCTAGAAGGAAACCAGGACCTCTGTCCTTTATATTCTGTCTCTAAAAAGGAAGGCAGAAAAAGCTGTGCTTGAGAAGCACAGAAGGAAGGCAAGACATGGTGTGGGATGGGATGAGAGGATGAGGCTGGGAGGGCAGGTGCTCCCTGGAGTGGTGGTGCTGATCCATGGCAATGAACAGGGAGAGGAGGAGCTCTGTGGCACCAGGAGCTCTCTGCTCAGACCTGTGGGGTGAGTCCTGCTGGGTCAGCTCAGACCTTCAGCTGTGTCTCAAAGTCATTGCCTTCTGCATCTTCAGGGAGCCTCACTCCTCCAGGCTGCCCTGTGGCTGCAGGTAGCCATCAGCCAGGGATGGAGCTGCTCAGCTGCTCTGTGAATTTTGACAGTTTTTTTATTTTTTAGAGATCAATTCGTATCTTAACATCAGAGGTTTGGATACCTCGTATTTTCCTATTCACATCCCCAGGGTTGCTCTTGTTCTTTCTATTCTTCAGAGCCTGATAAAGCTTCTGGCCTCTGAGACACACAAAGACATTGTGGAAGGAATTGTACAGCTCCCATCAACTGAATTTTGTAATTCAACCGAAATTCTGTTATATTTTAACTCTGATATACAGAAGTACACAGAGATGATCTGGAGGTCAATGAAGAGGCAGTTTTCTCCCTGGAAGGCCCTATCCCAACAGGCATTTCTAACAGACAGCCTCTCCTTTGGAGGAATTTTCCCCTTCATTGGCTGGGAAGATGCTACAGTGACTTGCTCAGACCAGATGTTTGCACTTGGAGAGGGGAAGTTCAGCACTGCTTTCATCCTGAAGACCCCAAATGTCCTTTCTTCTTCCCCTGTAGTCTGCAGTTCACCCCTCCCATCCTCCTTCCTCTGCTCCTGCCCTGTGAGGCAGGCAGTAATGAGTCTCCTGGGGCAGCAGACAACAGCCTTGAGTGTCTGTGTGCGTGAGAGGCAGTGATTAACCTGGGACCATCAGGAGCACTCACTGTGACAGGCTCTCAGTGCTCCCCGGGCTCCTTCTGCAGGGAGGATAACATGGGAGAAAAATGTTGGGCTGGGGTGGGAGTAGGAAGGGAGAAGGGATGATGCTGCCTTTGGAGGAAGCCTGGGGAGCAAAATCCTGCATGTCCCACACCCGTGTTGCTCAGAAGGTGAGTCTGCAGGGCCAACACGAGGCACCAGAGACATCCCAGGCTGTGGCTGTCACATCCCATTGCTGTTACTGGTGCTGAGGGTTGTTAACTCAGCAGCCCTATGTTAAAGACTTGAGCCTACTGAGCAAAGCCCTGTGCAGAGCTTTCTGCCTCATTCCCAGGGGACACAGCAGGATGAAAGATAACTGACAGCTGCTTTGAGCTTGCTAATAACCATCGTCTTGCAGTACACAGCACTGTCAGACAAAGCACTTCCCATGGGATTCCCCCAGACTTGCCCTCCTGGGAAACCCATCAAAAAGTTTCAGAGGAGACAGGGAAGTTCATCCACGCAGGAAGACCTCAGGCTGAACCCTGTTCCATAGCACAGAGAGGCTGAAGAGAGGAAATAACACCCAGAAAAGTCCCTTGGCCGGAGCTGTGTGGTCACTCTCCTGGTGGGATAGGGTTGGAGGGGTGCCATTGGGGGTCCCTCTATTATCAGGGCAGAGACAAAGGGAAGGGGTTCATGTTCTTCTGTGTCCCAGAACACTCCTGTACAGTCCTGGTGTTTGCCTGCTTAATTTATTGGAAACTGAACAAGAGAATCTGTTCTGGGACTCTTGGATTTCAGCCTGAAGCTGACGCATAGATTTGCCCAGGAAAGCAAGCAAGGGAGGAGCTGGCTGAAGCAGAGTTGAGAGAGCAACATCTTGCTTTGCTGCTGGGCTGTCTGAGAAGGGAGAAGGGAAGGAAAACACAGTAAATATGTCCAGCACTGGAGAAGAGATGCTCTCATCTGGAAAATCACATTTCCCTGCTCCTTGCACAGGGATTGCAGAAGTGTGGACTCTCCTATGGGAAAAGTTCCACATGGACTGTTTCTCCAGCCACCATCATGCCTAGCTTCCCCTTTCTTCCCTGAAATAAATACAGACAGACCAAAGAAGGGCAATGTGACTGCAAATCTTCTAGAGAACTGTGTCAGAAGCACAGAGAGTCTCCTAACTGTGTGATGGGGTATGCAATGAGCCTAATGAATCTCCATCACCAACCCACAGGCGTGTCCTGGCTGTGTGCATTGTGCTCTGGCACCCTGAAGGCAGCCAGCAAATAATCAAATTAGGACAATCCCAGATTGGCTGGTGATGGCTCTGCCAGCTCCTGGCACAGTGGCTGTCAGGGCAAGCAAGCCCTCCCCACAGCATCCTGCTTCCCACCCTGTCCCTCCCTGGGCTTGGATGGGACCAGCCCCTGCCATGGGCATCAGGGACTGTGTGAGAAAGGCTGTGCACTTGCACGTTCCTGGAAATGCTGAGTGTCAGGGTAACTCACAGTGGTGATGGACAGCAGTGGGGAATTGTGCTGGAAATGAGCTGGAGAGGTGGGAGATGCAGGAAGGGAGAGGCAGCCCTGGGGAACTGAGTGTGGGTTGTGCATCCCCGACAACACATCAGCTCTTGAAAGAAAAATATGGTGACCACAGAGCTGGCTGGAAATGCTTCAGCAGAACAGGGGTTTTTCCCCCCTCAGAGAGTGCCAATTTGTTAAATCCCAACTGTTTTGCACCGACAGACTTCAAGGACGCTGTGACAAACCTCAGGCAGGTCACGGACCCCAGCTCTCTGGCTGTCAGACCTGAGAGCTCACATAAGGGCTCAATCCTGGCGCTGTTCCTATGGGAAGGAGGGGACAGCACACAAAATGTGACACACTGAAGCTGCAAAGCCCACCCCAGCTGTTGAGAGCTGAGCACAGAGGCAGGGAGGCATTCCTGGTGTCTGTCACCCCGCTGACCTGCTCAGGATGTGCTGACACTCTGGAGCATCCCCAGACCCACAGCCACCTCTGCCTCCCAAGCTGTTTTGCTGGAAGCACGCAGTTACTTCACTGTTGCCATTCCCTGGTGACTTTCCAGAGCTGTCTGTGTGCTCTGCTGGGATGCAGAGTGGGCAGAGTGCAGGGGACATTGGCTGTCTGCTTACAGCAGGCTGTGCCTGACATCTACCTGGGGACCACAGGGACTCTCAGCACAGAAAGCTGCTCCTGTCTGGCATTTTCCCTGGCTAGCACATGTTCCAGGTTGGGCCAGCATGGTGAAGATTGATTCTGAGCTTGCTAAAAACAAGTGCCTTCCCATCCCTCCTGTCTGCTGGAGGAATCACCCACCCTGACACGAGGCTCCATGCTGGGGAGAACAGGACAGACAGCGTGGACAGCAGCTCCTCTGCTGATGCTGATGTTCCCAGAGCCTCTGGGAACATTTCTAGGAGCATTTCTGCCATTCCAGGCACAGGGATGCAAATGATCTCCAGAGGGTTTCTCAGCTCTGGGCTGACATGTGACAGAGCCAGGGGAATCAGTGAACTTCTTGCCCATCTGAGACAGCCTGGCTGTGGGCTGGGAGGACTGGGAGTTGTTTACCCAAATCAAATTCCCTGCAGCAGTTTGGCTTTGCTAGGAGTGGCATTTCCCACATTATCAAAGGACTGACACTTCCTAAATTTGTGCCTCTTAGAGCCTGGCTTTAGGTAAGCACAGACACACGTGGCTGCTGAGCTTTGTGTGCTGCCTTTGAGCTGGGACCATTTCCTCAAAGGGAAAAGCATCAGAAGAGAAGAGAACACAGGGGAGAATCTGAGGGGAAACCCAAAGGGATCTGCTGGGCTTGGAGAATGTGGGTGGTACCATATCTGGGTGAGATGTGAGACTGGAGACCATCTGAGATTTTACAATCTAATGAGAGCTCAGGCTACCTCTCCTAAAGAAGAAATTAATACATTTACAGTATCCAAATGAGAGCTCCACTGGGAAGACACAGCTTGTGGGATGGGCAGAGCTTTCTCAGGAATGAGAAAGAAGTGCTGGACTTGGCCAGTTATAAACAGTTTCTCTCAGGACTATTTGCTTTGAATGGCTGAGACTGAGATGGAAGAGGCAGGTAGCATTGTCTAAAGTGTGGGAAAATGTTCAGAAGAGCAGATTCCTCTTTTAGGCTCCAGACAACCCTTCCACTCAGCACTTAGGTAGACTCTCATTGGTGTGGGGTCAGTGAAAAGAAACCTGTGTGCTGGTGGATGGGTGGTGTGGCCCTGGAGCCACTTACAGGTTTCAGGGACATCTGGTGCCTTGTATTTAACACATGCATCCTAAACGGGCTTTTCTTTCCACAGACCTGAGATGTGTGCTAACAGCTTTCTCCTGTCCTGTAGGGGCTCTCAAGGCACTTTATGGAAGGGAAAACCCAGTGTTTCCTTCTCAGTGTGGTGCCAGGGGTCTCTCTAATCCCTGTGGAGCTGTTCTGTGGCAGATGAGGAGCCTCAGTGCCCATTCCCTGGGCTCCTGCACCCAGAGCCTGAGGAGAATGGTCCCACTGTATCCTCTGGCAGGTTCTGTGCTCTGGCTCAGTGCTGCCAGGCTGCCACTGCCTCCCTGTGAGCTTTGGGGATTCCCAAAGTCCCTGAAATACAGGACAGTGACTTAAAGAGGGGGACTGCTGGGAGGAGGCAGATAATGCTGGACAAGAGGAAATAAATTAAAACAATAAAAAATGGGCTGCCATAATTTCTCTGAGCTTCCACAAACATAAACCCTCTGCTCTACAGGCACCTGGGTATATCTCATCACCTTGGGTTGTATTGTTCCTCTGCATATTTTAGATTGAGTGGATGAAGAGCAAAGAAATGTTGTGGCAGAGAAGAAGAAAGACTGGAGAAGACTACAAAAAGATGTGAGCTGCCAGTGTGTTTTGAGTTGCTTTATTCTGAATCAATATTGAACTGAAGAGGAATTATAAATCTAACAGATTACAGCTGAAGCAATGCCAGGGCATCTGTTTCCAGATATTCCTTTTTTTTCTTTTTTTTTTTTTTTCTTTTACTGACTGGAGCAGCTGTTTTTACAAGAATCCACAGTAAAGGAGTTATTAAAACAAAGGGGAAAAAGAAATAACAATAAACAGAAGATATATAGCAGACAAGGAGCAGCAGAGATGAGGGGCTGGGAAATAAATGGAAGAGGAAGAATTTGACAACCAACAGTTTGTAACCAGCGTCAGGTGCTACAAAATCTGGAAGATGTTTGTTTTACAAGACAGTGATCCCCAGCTCCAGGACTGTGCTTGGTGATTTATGGCTCCTGGCAGCTGTTGCAGAGGTTGAGCTAAGAGCAACAGAGACAGAAAAGTGTAAACCACCCTTGGTGCTTGCTGTTGTTTCCTAATGGAAGGGGATTTATTAGTAGGAAGCCTGTGGGGGCGGCTGGGGACACCTGTGGGCAGCTTCCCAGCTCCATTTCTCCCCGTGCCTGGGATCCAGCTGACTTCTGATGAAATTCAGGTTGTAATTAAGGCAAGGGGCACAGAACTGAGGGCATTCATGTGGCTTAAAGCCTCACTGTGCTTCAGCCAAGAGGATGCAGTCAGCAGAAGCTTGCTGGTAGCCTGGCTGAGGATGGAATAATGTGTCAGGATGAAGCTCTCTGTGAGGTCATGAAGCCACTTGTCACAGTCCTGGCTGGCCACCACAGCTGGCTGGGAAAGTGTGAACCCACTCAGCCTGGGGTGCCCTGTCTGTGCATTGGCCTCCAGTGAATTACACATCCTTTATTTTCCCCAAACATTTATGTGATGTAACAGATTTCTCCAGAAACTATTCCAAACCAGGCAAAATTAACCAAAATCTGGTGTCCCTCCCATAGTCTGACCTTCCCTTACACACCACCTTTTCACAGCCTCCAGCTCTCCAAAGGGTGGCTCACAACCCTTGAAAAGCCTTTTACAGTGGCATTTTGCAGGGTTTACTGTGGCACACCCCTCTAGTTACATGGTCCCCAATTTTTGGGAGCTCTGCCCTTTATATGTGGTTGAAATCTTGAAATCAAGCAAAGATCCCTTTTCCAAGCACAGCCTATCTCCACAAGCAAGGGTTCATATTGCTCTCATTGCTTTACCACCCTGATCACTGTGGCTGCCAAAACTAAAAAGAGGATTTTGAGTTGTGTCTGAAGTTGCTCAGAAGCCAGAAAAGAAAATCATCTGCCAATAATCCACGTGCTTAACATTCTGTACCAGGAATGACCCCTGTGCTTGCAGACAGCACTCACCTGAGAGACTCAGGGGGGATGTGGGGAGCAGCCCCTGCTGCAGTTGACACAAAACCATTCAGGATGTCCAGGATTTGGCCTTGTGCTTGCTTCAGGTTTATTGATTCATTTTGCAACAATGCACAGTAAATAGGTTTATTCTTATGGTTATAATTGAGATGATGAGAGCTTGGGAAGTGGGGGCTGAGAGCAAGCAGAGCAGAAATCAGGGCTGAAAGAAGACACTGGTGAAACGAGCACACCTCCCAGATGATGGGAAAGAGGAGTTAATGTTTCTCTCTCTGGACACTGCACTGGAGTGGCCCTGCACGCCCAGATCCAGCACTGCTCTCCTTTGGGGCCAGCTCCACTTGCCCCTGGGGGACATTTGTGTCCACAGCCTGTGCTGTGCTGCCACCAAGAACCCACACCCAGTGCTCTGCTGTGTCCTTGGAGGGTTCCATATGCCCCCTCCTTCCCCCCTTCCTTCTGCCCTGTCTGCAAACCTAAATTTTAATGCTTTTCCAACCTCAGCCCTCTCTATTAAAGGAAGAAAAGCAGAATTCTGTCTTTCTCCTTTCTTTTTCTAGCTTGTGTTTTTAATTGCTGAATCTTTCATCTCTTCTAAAGCACCAAGGAGCACAGGGAGCAGTCGCCCTCCAGCCACTGCTGCAGCTCCAGGATGTGACCTGAAGAGAAATTATTCAAATGAATTTGCAGTCACCTCACAAACAGCTGCTGAGCAAGAAGGCAGGAATCTTCCTCTAGTCCACAATTTGATGCAGATTATTCACATGGTGCTGCTGAGGACTTAATATACTTAGCTGGGACAGGACAGAAATGATGCCTGCTTAATATGACAGAAAATAAATAGAATCTTCTTTCAAAGGATGCATTGACTGAGCTGTCGTGCCTGATGCTGGGGAGACAAGTGTCTACAAGCTTCAGCTTAATGTGGCATGGAAATGTATTGGGTTGTATTTATGGCCATATACAATACTTAACTGGCTATTGTGCTGATTAAATATTTAATTGACTGTCTGTGAGGAGAAATGCACCATTAGTCTATAGGGAATTACACTGTTCCTTGTGCCTGCTCTTAAATGAAATGTGTAATTCGTTGTCACTTAAGCATAATGTTAACTGCCCGTTGAGGACATATTTTCAAGGGAAACAAATACAAAACTTGCCTGCTGGCATTGCCCCAGGTGAACCCTGAGTGCCTCAGTGTGGGCACAGCCCTCAGGGGCATCCCAGGGCTCAGGGGACAGAGGGAAGGGACAGCCAGGGAAGGGACTTTGGGCACTGCCAAATGGTTTTTGGAGGTTCTGGTTGAGGCTTATTTCAATCCCTTTTCCACTGGTCTTCAGCACTGCGGCTGTCCAGGTCCTGTTAGGGGAGAGAGAAAGGCCAGCAGAACCCTCCCAAAATATCTTTTCTTGCTGCAGAGAGCTCAGTCAGAGACCAACAGGGGAGTTTCTTTGCCTCCTTTTGTTTGGGAGTCCGAATTCAATGGGGAAAACAGAGGGAGGAGAGAGGCAGGGAGGAAGGCTTGTGAAAACAATTGTTTCTTCCCCTCCTCAGGGCTACCCCGGGGTACAGCAAAAGCAAATTACACCGAGCAAAGCTCTCTTGCATTGCAGACTGCACTGTGCTGAGCACCTGCAAGAGAAAAATTTGGAACGTGCTGAGCTTTATTCCTTATCATTATCATTATCATTTAATGTAAACCCTGCAGCTTGTGATGCAAAAACTGATGGCATTTTGTCAGAAGTCCCCCCTGCTCTTGGTGCCGAGGATCGTGCTGAGAGCTTGCAGCAGCACAGACCCCGATGGCTGCACAGCCTCTGCCAGGCAGAGTTCCCCCACCATGGCTGTGATTCATCCCAGCAATGAAACTGCCATCTCTGTTGAATAACTGATCCTTCAGCACTGTAACTCTTTTTCCATTGACAGTTTGGCAGGCATCGACAACTGGCTCCTTTTCTCCAGCAGATTTTCCTGTCCCTGCCCGTGTGCCGGCTGCAGAGGCAGCTCCAGGGCAGCATCCTGATTTGCAGTGAGCTGCCTGCTGTGTTTGATGCTTAAAAGCACTGGCCAGCTATTGACATTCAATAGCTAAACCTCATATTCTGAATACTGTATCAGTGTCCTTAGAGCCAACATTGATTGGGCTGAACTGTCTGATAAGCACAGCTCTCCCACGCTCCTTGGGTTGAGGCGGGTTTTAACTTCAGGATGAATGGTGCTGAGCTCCAAAGCTCCTCTTAACAGGATTGACCTGAAGACAAAACTATCCTAGGGCACACAACAAGGAAAGGCCTGCCAGGACTGGAGCAGTGAAAGCACAGTGTGATTTTAGCCAGGATCCATGTCCTTGTTAGGTGCAGGCAAAGGATGACATTGCCCTGGCTGGCGTGTGGAGCTCAGCTTGCCTGGCACCAAGGCTTCATGCCCATGATGTGCTGCAATGTCCCCAGGCAGGATCATCTCCTACAAGAGCCCCAGTTCAGCTCTACCATTGTGGCTGCTCATCTGTCTCCCCTCAGCCTGTGCTGGAGATGGGAACTCTCCAGGGCACCCAGCCTTGAAAGGAGCTGCCTTGGAACTGGGGAATTCCCTGGGGATGACAAGCTGGTGGCACCAGTCATGCAGGACCAAGAGCAGAGCTGCATGCAGCAACATCCATCCTCCCAGTGCTGCTTTGCCACGAGGGAAGTGGAATATATGAGTGTGAGCAGCCAGGGCTGCCTCTTTGCTCTGCTCTGCCCTGATGGTAAGGGACACATGTGGCTGTGCCTGTCCTTCCCCAGACACATTGTGGTGATGGTCTGTAGGGAACTTCATTCAACACTGATCAGCAAAATCCAGAAAATCCAGCCTGGGTTTGCTGCAAACAGCCCCGGGACAAGGGACACTGCTGGCAATGAAGGATGCACCTCGTGGTGTTTCTGAGTCCCTGTGCTGTGCTGGGAAGTGAAGAGCAAAGGGAGGGTCCCGCCCTCCAACTCCAGTGGTGTCACCTGCTGCCAGCACCCTCCCACCCCCATCCCTTGGACCCCTCCTTGTGTGCTGTGAGGTGTGGCAAGTCAGAGCTGCCACCATCCCCATTGGGGGACAGCGCTGCCACACCTGGGAGCACCAGGGAGATGTCCCCATGGCTCCCTGGAGGTATCTCAGCTCTGAAATACCCCAAGTGCCAGGCCCCCACCTCCCAGCTCCAGGACCTTTGGGAAGGCAAATGCAGATTGTCTTAGGTTGGTTGGCTTTTCTTTATTTTTCTCCTGTTTTCCTTTTTTGTTCCCCCACGGCTTTCACACCTCCCCACACTCTCTATTTTTAATCAACTGACTCAACCCCGGTTTCAGTGCTTGAGGAGTGGAAAGGTGATCCCACTCCATCAGCAGGGCACAGCCCACACATCTCCCCTCTGTGCTGCTCCCCAGCCCACACAGTTCTGCACTGTCACATGTGTATCCCTGCCAAGATACCACTATAATATATTTTTGCCTCTCTGGAGGTGGGCTTAAGGGGCTGAGGATCTGAAAGTCCTGGATTAGGGCTGCATCAGCCCTTGGGAGATGCAGAAGAGCATCCTGCCAGCTGTGCAGGCCACAGCCTTAAACTGGGACACCAGAGGGACATCAGCAGCCCTGAGTGGAGGATAAGGGCTAATGAAAGTGAGAGGCTGCTGGAGAATTGGAAGGAAGCTGATATGGGGTCAAAAGCCCCTTGCCAGTCTAGGGATGCATCTGTGTGAGCAGCTCCTGGGAAGTGCATGCCTGTGTCAGCCATTCCCAGTGGCAGAAGCACATCTGGCTTGCCTGTCCATGCTCCAAGCCTGGTGGTTTGAGCCATGCAGGATGTGTGTAGGTCCAGTTCTGGACTTTACTTGGCCACCAGTGGTGATTTTGGTAGGACCCCATCATCCCTGTCATGGGCTGAGCCCATCCCCTGCAGCCTGGGGAGAGGGGACAAGAAGAGGCATGGGGTTTTTCTCTTTTCTTTAGAACATTAATCACACTTTAATTATATTGAAACCTGGAGACATGGCAAAGGATTAAGTGGATTATCTTCAAAGTAATTTGTTATCAAATATTTATTCTTCTGGGAAGGGAGATGCAGCCTGAGAAATTCTGCTTTATCCATGCTGCCAGCCAAGGACGTGTCACGTCCTTCATGCCTCCCCTTGCCCTCACCCCAGCCTGACCCCTTGGTGCAGGCGTGAAATGCAGAGCATCTCCTTGTCCTCTGGTGTCCCTTGTCCCCTGAGGCTGGTGGCTTTGAAGCCAGCTCTGTGGCGGGGGTTTGCAGTGCCTTCCTGGTGGTCTGGTGGCACAGCAGGAGCAGCCAGCGGCACTCCCAGGCCTGGCAGAGGGATGGATGGATGGATGCTCCCGGCCCCGCTCCCTGCCCGCAGCCAGGGTGGGAAGGGGCCGGGGGCTGCAGCGATCGCTCCATCGCTGCCGGAGGAGCCGGGGAGATGAGTGCTAAATCCGATTCAGCCTGAGCTCTTTATCCGTTCGGCAGACTGTGGGTTTAGTGCTTGGATGCTTCATTAACTAATAATAATGAGTCATTGTATTTGCCTCCTGGGCATTGTAAATGATCCAGTGTCAGGAGACGCCGCGAGGACACGGAATCGCAATGAGGCTGGAACGGGCTGAGCTCGGAGAGCAGAGAAAGCGCACGGACCTCTGCTCCCCACCGGGGACACCGTGCCCGGGGAGGGGACACCGTGCACGGGGAGGGGACATCGTGCCCGAGGAGGGGACACCGTGCCCGGANCAGGGAGGAGACATCGTGCCCAGGGAGGGGACACCGTGCGCAGGGAGGGGACATCGTGCCCAGGGAGGGGACAGCTGCACAGGGATGTGGCCTCGCTGTGGCTCATGGCCAGCCGGGTTCGTGGCAGCAGGGTGTCCCAGGGCGCTGGGATATGCACGATGTGTTCCCTCTTCCCTCTGCTCACCTGTCTGGAGCAGAAGATGAGCATTTCTCTCCATTTCCTTCCCATTGATAAAGAGACTTTTCCAGCCCTCCCTGAAGGCGGCTCTCGCAGTCCCCCTCTGGTGCTGCACCTCAAGGTACCTGGGGTCCTGCTTTGTGGAACATCTTTGCATTTCACCTGAGGGTAATTCCTCCTCAGGAGTGAAAGCAGAGTGATGTGCAGCATGGGAGAAATATGAATGATAAACCCCTGCCCCTGGCATGTGGAGAATGCCTGCTCAGTGCCCATCAGTGCCCACTGTGCTGGGGGTGAAGGCAGGTGCAGGGCACTACTGGACATGGCACAGATCTGTCCCCTTCCTTGTGCCTTGTTTGTGGGTCTATTTTGCCTCCAAAATCTTATCCTTGATTAAAACAAAGGGGAAGAAAGAAATCAGCAAAAAAAGCGCAACAAGAGAATCATGAAAAAAAAAAAAAGAAAGAAAGAAAAAGGGGGAAATGAGCTGGTGGGCTGACTGTATAAAGAGCAGGAGTTGAGGTGAGGTCATTTCACCTCACACATCATCAATGGGGACAGCCAGAGTACCTCCTGCAGGAGGGGCAGCCACCAAGGGTCTTCTTCTGCCCCTGTTACCACGGGAAACTCCAGCCATTCGGAGCTGAGGGGTGGCAGCAGGGTCCCTGTGTGTCACCACAGCCCCAGTCTGCCAGGGGGGCAGGGGGGGAGTCCCTGCAGTGCTGGCAGCTGCTCCTAGTCCACGTTTCACCCCAGCTGCACACCCTTTGCTGACAGTCTGCCAGCCTCAGTTTTGGGGGACCAAGCACCCTCCAGTTCAGAGCCAGACCCCCAAATTGTGGGTTGGTGCAGCGCTGCAGTCACCTCTGTTCACCCAACATCACCCCACCACGGAACGAGCCAGCTTTGTTTGACAAGGCATTGTTTTCCATAAACCATGTGGACTTGCATTAATTAGATTTCTATCCTTTAATTCTTTATTAATTGAATCTTACATCAGCTTGTCTTTTACTTTGTGTGGGATTAAAGCCAGGCTGAGCAGGCAGCGCTGATCTGGGTCACCCCCAGTTTTCTCTGCAGGAGCCAACTCACCTTTACCTCCTGCAGCATCCCTGGCTCTGGGCTTCACTCCAGGAGCTGGCTCAGGCAGGGCATGGAGCTGAGACACCCTGGCCTACCACTTCTCCAATGTTTATTCCTGGCAGATGATATTTAATAAGGCCACATAATTAATGAACTAGAAAGTGCTTCAGCAGCTTGACGTGAGACAAATATAGCTGCCTGCTCATTTCCAAATACCAAACAGAAATATTTGCTGCCTGTTTCTGCCTGTTATGTATCATTAGCAATTTTGCCATCTCTATTAAGCATTTGTCTGTAACAATACAAATGCAATTTTAAAAACTCTGTTCTTATTGTCCTTAGCCATTCTGGGTATGCTTTTTCCCTGGTATTTTCATTGTTTTTTGAATTCTTAACATCTCATATCTTCCATAACATAAGGACCACTATTTGTTTTTCCTTGGCCATATATACACATGCACATTTTCCCATTGTAATCGCTGCTTTCATTTCACCACTGACCCACAAGCTTCCTTCTCTGACCCTGTAACCAGTCCTTGTTGACTCTGAAAGATCCCTCCTAATTCCCAGCTGTGTATTTTTCCATCTGATTTTTTTTCCCCTCACAGCCAGGCAGAGCACAGGAGCCTTTCCCAGGGTTGTGATGGCTCTTTACAGATCCTCCTGTCTCGCCCCGGGCACGTTTATTCCCCACCATGGCAACGAGCTGTGCTGCAGGGAGGCTCCTGCTGTGCCTGAGCCCCCGTTCCAGGAGGGTTCTTGTGGCCACGGATGCCCAGGTGAGCTGGACTCACTCACTGTCCTCCCTCGTCCCCCAGCCCACCCTGCTGTGACTCAGTTTCCCTTCCCCAGCACTCCTGTTATACAACATCCCACCCTCGCTTGGCTGTGGGAGGTGAAGCAGCCAGAAAACTCCCACTGCTGGAGGTGGGAAAAGGGGGAACAGGGAAAATGTGTCAGCACGGTTTCTGCAGGCAGCAGCAGGGACACACCCGTGTGGCTCTGGCTGTGTCCCCTCCTGTGTGAGCCAGTGCAGGAGGGATGCTGCAGGAACGGGCAGAACCTGCTGCAGGGAGGCAAAGGCAGACACAGACCTGGAGGAAACACCCCTGGCACTTTGTGTCTGCTGCAGCTCCACCTGGGAGATGTCACCTGGGATAGGGGACAGTGCTGCCCTGCTGGGGCAGATGTGTCAGGGTGTGTGACAGTAATGGATGTGGGGATGTCCCACTCGGTCCCCATGGTGGCAGCCCTGTACCAGATCCTGTGGGACTGTCCTGGCATTGCCCTGGGACCAGTTTTGGGGTTCACTGCTGAACTCTCCATCTTTGGAACTGTTGTTCCCCTCCATCTGCTGAGCAGGGGTCCATGTCTGCCTTCCCCTGCTGATGGGAGGGGAAGAAAACTCAGGAGGAGGTCCCAGCTAAGCTGGTCCTGCCTCCAGGACATTTCTTTGTGTATGAATTAAAATCGAAACAAAGTGGATTAAGGTCTCTGCAGCTCAGTTCTTCCCTGAACCTCCAGGCATTTCCACCCATGCAGATGTTTGTGCTGGTGCTTGAGCAGCCCTGTGGCTGGAGGCAGAAAAGGGAAAAACCATTTGGGATGAAGTTTTGGGAAGAGGAGCCGATGAGGCTGGACTCTCAGAAAGCAGCTTCCACAGTCCTCAGGGTGGAGATGGCTCAGCCCTGCCCTGACAAAGCAAACCCAAACTGAGCACACCATGACTTTCTACATTTATTCCCATTTTCTGTGATCTCAGTATTCTCCTTTGGGTTTCTGAGCTTTCGTGCCTGTTTGCATCATTATTTCCAGGCCTCCTCCTGGAGTATGAAATATCAAAAGGTGCTCCCAGCACAAAGGAAAGCTGCAAGGCAAGGAATAACCAACACTGGAGGGAGAAGGCAGCAGACACCACAAGGCTGGTGGGAATCAGCAATTTCACAAACTATGACTTGTGAGCAGATTCCCTGCTGGAAGCTGGCTGCAGCTCTCCCTGAGCCAGCTGTCTGCCCAGCCTGGGCAAGCACACACACACAAAGGGATGAGCAAAGTCGGGCCAATCCTTGGATCTGGAGCCCCATCTGGGCACTGCAGGAGCTGCTGCTGAAATGGTGCCCTGAGCCCAGCGAGGAACCCCTCCCTAGCACTGCCTTCCCTCCTGCTGTGGGGTTTTCAGCCCCATCCTTACACTCCTGCCCCATCCAGGGTGTAGCAGGTTTGGGTTGATGGTCCCGTGGCAATCAGGAGGAGCCCTGGAAGGACACACACAGTTCTGTCCTCAGGGACCTTGCTGCTCTGCTTGCTCACAGCCAAACAGGTGGGTCAAAAGGAAAATATCAACCTGCAGTGGTTGGGACTTGAAGCTGTGTCACTGCACCTCTTTGCAGTGTACAGGACTTCCTAAACTGGGGAAAAGCTGCACCAGGGTGGGATATTCCAGAACAGGGGGGACCCCACTTTGTGCCTGGGGTGAAGGTGGGAGAGCTGTGCCCTGGGAACAAGGACACTGTTGTGCTGGGAATAGGGTCCAGATCTCTGAGCAGGACAGACCATACATCCTCAGGTGACAAAATATCCTCCAGGCTCCAAAAGAGGCAGTCCCATGTCAGTCCTGGGGCTCAGGGGCTCGGGGACAGGCCAGGGGAAAGGGCAGGAGGGGGAAGCAAGGCCCTGAAGTGAAGCAGAAACACAAAGGGAATTTTCCCTCTGTCATTTAGCTGGCAGAAGGTGACACCGGGCTTGTCACCCGTTTTCATTATGTCTCCAGGGCTTTTCATGCAAATTCAGGCAAACAATTTCTCGGTTCCCTTTTAGCACTCTGGGAGGGCCAATTTCATTTCAGGAGCAGTGGGGAACAATAATCATCTTGAAGTGTCTTCCATCCTGAGAGACGCAGATAAGAGCTGTGCAGTGGACTAACAGCACTAATTTGACGTTTTCAGCTGATAGCTTTGCAGATGACAAAAGTCAGACACCATAAAAAGCTGGTAAACTCCATAGCAGCAGGGTTACCCCCTCCTGCACAGCCCTCCTGCTCCCCTCCTCTACCCTGAGAGAGAGATGAAACCCTGTCCCTGAGCTCACTGCTGCTCATTGCCATGGACAGGGGGGAGTTTGCTGTGGTTGGGGCAGGTTTGGCTGCTGGCTGAGCCCTGGGAAAGGAGCAGGACGTGGCTGTGGCAGGCAGGGAGATGCAGGTCAGTCTGGTAGGTGCAGTCAACCCATTTGTGCTGCGCTTTTTCTTGGGAAAAAGAATATCACCTGCCTTCTACCTTTTTGGAGAAGTCTCTGGTCATGTATCCAAAGGGAAAGAGATCACTTTAGTGCTCTGTGACACCAGTTGAGATTCCTGATCCAGTTCATGGAGCCAAGAAAGAAAAATCCCGTTTCAGCAAACCTTTCTGAAGTATTTTTCCCATCCCCTCTGCTGTCTGAGCCCATGAAAATTTTGCAGGCAGTTGTCCTTGTCCCCCTGCCATGCACACTGCCAGCCCTTTGGCTCATCCAGGAATGCACAGGTTTGTCTGGCAGGTCAGTAAATCCAGCTCCCTTCACAGGAGGGGTGCCTGGGTGCCCAATCCAGCTGGGTTCCCCACCCAGAGGTGGGTGCTGCTGCAATTTGGGAAATCAAGTGGCAAAGTGACAAAAAGTGGCTGTGAAAAGTGTCCCCAAGGGAGTCAGGCAGGGGCTGGCCCTGGGCTGGCCCAGTGGGAAATGCAGCCATTGAAACCTCAGCAATTTGTCTGGTCCAGACCATGTGTCCAGACAGGATCAGCTGCCCCTGCTCTGCCCAGGGACAGAGAGTGCAGCTGGGCTGCTCCCCACAGGGGCACTCCCTGCCTTTCCCCAGCCAGTCTGCCCCAGCTTTCATTGCTGTCCTGGAAGGGTTTCCCTGATGTCCAGCCCCAAATGTTCTTGCTGCTGCTTCAGTCCATCCCACCCTGCCCAGCAGAGGATGAAGAACAGGCACCTCCCTTTGTTGGCATCACTTTTCCCATTATCTCCTATGACAATTTGCTCTTTTCAAGCCTGAAGCCCAGTTTTGCCAGCCAGCCTTCATGGGATTTGCCCCATGTAGCCCTCCTGGTCCCTCTCTATCCCCTTCTGTGTCTGATGAGGATGTTCTTCCCTCTGATGAGTATGAAATCCCTCTGATGGGTATTAACCCCACTCCCAGGCACACACCAGCAACCTGCAAAGCTGCACATCAAGGCTCAGTGGAGCAGTCATTTCCCTGAGTTGTTTTGTTTTTATTTTTCTATTTTCTTCCTTAGATAAAAGACAAGACTGAATGACCAAGCCATATATGAATCCAACTGGGCCCAGTTTCTGAGTTTTAATTTCTGCCAGGCATGAAGTCTAGGGGAAAAACCAGAAACAAAGGCACTGATTTCTCCCTGGTGCAAGCAGGAGCACAGCAGGGTTTGTTCACATGAAGTTAAGCTGAGCCACAGGCACTGGGAACAGCTACTAAACTGGGGAACACTGGGGCAGGCTGGGCAGGGCATGCTGCAGAGAGCAGAGGTCTTGCTGACAGAATGCATCTGCTGCCAGCTGGGACATGGAACCCCACCCAATACTCCAGGATGTGATTTTGAAGCCATTTTTGTACCTGAATTGGAGTGAAATGCAATATCAGATTTTTTTTTTTTTCATGGGAGGAGATATTCAGCACAGCTTTAGGAGGGCTCAGTGGGGTTTCTCAGCTCAACATGTGACTGCTCAACCGGTGCCCATTAATTTTGTTTTCTCCCTGAAGGCAGAAATGGGACTAGGTGAATGTCTCTGGCTCTCCCACCCTTTCTCCCAGAGGAAACTCATATTTTTTCATCAATCTTGAAATATTCCCAAGGAAAAAAAAATATTCATTTTTATGAGAGGGGCATTAGAGGGAGCAAACTGTAACCATGAGAAATTCCTACCTGATATGAAATTCACCTCACTCACCTGAGCTTTGATTGCTTTCTGCCTCTTTTTTAATTATTATTTTGATCACAAGCTGCTAAGGACAGGCACTGTTCCTCCTGGGCTGCTATGACTCCCCTGTGGGATGAAGGACAGATATGCCCAGCCCAGACTGAGTCCTCCAGCAGTTTGGGAAAGATGAATTCCAAGTGGAAGTTGCAGAGCACCTGCAGCTCTGCTTCTATCCCACATCCTTGCTCTCTTTTTTTTATTATTATTTTTTTAAAAAATTCCTGATAGCAAGCACTCCTTTGAGGTTTCCCTTCAAGTCTCTGCTAGAGCTGGAGGTGTCATTTTCCTGATAAAATTTTTGAGTTGCACTGCACCAGCCCAGCTTGGCTTTGGTCCTGCAGCAGCTGTGTCCTGCAGACACCTGGTGTGGGGAGGAGATGGCCTCAGCCATGCTCCAGCAGCATCCCTTGCTCCCACCTCCTCCCA
The DNA here is from genome assembly GCA_013400435.1 of Pycnonotus jocosus. Classification (NCBI taxonomy): domain Eukaryota; kingdom Metazoa; phylum Chordata; class Aves; order Passeriformes; family Pycnonotidae; genus Pycnonotus; species Pycnonotus jocosus. The sequence continues at coordinate 140,324 of VWYP01001609.1, read as the reverse complement.
ATCCACATTACCCAGTGCCTGCAAAGGCTGGACCCCTCCTCCTCTAGCATTTATAGTGGCTCTGCCAGAAAAAAACCTGTAGCTCTACTTGCTTTCCCTTATAGGAAAATCATACAAGATTTCTCATCTTGGTCCCAAATATAATGGAATAATATCTTGCTGGCCTGGCTGGTTGCAGTTCTGGGGAGGGAGACTTGATAGTGTGCTGGTAACACCTTGGTAATGTGATGCCCATGAATCTCAGGTGGGTGTCACTATTTTTATTTTCCACAGGCAGATTTCACAGGAAGGGACTGTCACACATCACCCCTCTCAGCTCTGGGGCAGGGCCAGCTCTCTCAATGCCAGTGCTGATCAATATTGCCCCTCCTGTTTTTAATCCCTCCCATTTACCCTCTTCTTGGAGCTGGGATTAACACCCCAGCATCCTCCCTCAACCTTCTCTGTTCCAAACTGAGCCCTTTTTCCTGCCTGAGGGGCTCTGGAATTGTGTGTCCAGCCCACTGGGGTTTGTATCCCTGCAGCCTGCTTCTGCACAGGACCCCTGGGAATGAGCAGGGGATGGACAGGACACATAGACACGGCAGATGACACTGCTGAGCCATTTACACTGCCCACTGAACAATTCCTCATCTTGCCAGAGGGCAGGCTCAGCCCTGCCGTGCCCTGGCTGCTGTGAGGAGAGGAGCTCCTGCTATGGGAAAGTCTTTCCATGCCTCTGCAACTGCATCATCTAAAAAATTCCTTCTTTCTTTCTTTTATTTCATTTTTTTTTTTTAGTGCTAAGGAGGGGGGATGTTGGTGAGAGAAATGGCACTAGAGGGAGCAGAGCTTGGGGAAGCTCAGGAGGAGGTTGAGCAGAGCTGCCCCATCCCAGGCAGGGTCAGCCCTGCCTGCAGGCTGCCTGTCAAGTGGCTGTGCCACTCCTGTGGAACCCCCAGGCGCTCCTCCCTGCTCTTTTCCAGGGAAGGGCTTGCCAGATAATGATCTCCTACTTGCTAAGTTAAAAAACAGCTCGAGGAAATTCACCCTTGTAAGGGACAGCCCCAGACTCTGCTCCTGCCTCAGCACTGTCACAGACCATGTTGCAACGGGGATTTTTCCCTTGAGGGGGAAAAAAAATCCACTATTTGGTCAAACACATGGAGCAATGTTTGCAAAGTGTGAGCAAAAGCACTGAAATGTCCTCATCTCTGCAAGCTGTCAGAAATGAGGGTGTGGAAAGGGAGCTGTGGCCCCCGTCCTTCCTTGAGAGATGCTAAAGGAGCAAGGCTGCAGTGCCAGCATCCCTTTGGCCTTTGGAGCCCAGGCTGGGACTCCAGCTAAATAAAAACCACAAAGCTCAAGCGTTAATTCCACAATATTGAGGGGGTAAAGATTTTTGATGGGTCTCCTTCCTCACGCTGTGGCTGGGGGTGGGAGCTGTGGGTGAATCTCATTAGCCCAGTTACAGCAAAATGCAGACGAGGCTGTGTTTGGAGACTCCTGCTTTCAGATGGGGCTGCATCCAGACTCAGCCTGCAGAGGCTCCCAAATTCTCACCACGATCTCAGCTGAAGGATGCTCTTTGCTTCCCTTTGGAAGAAAACTGCAGGAAGGTTCATCCTCGATCCTCTGGGGATTCCTCAGCCTTCACGGCTGCTGTCCCCAAAATCACAGACCCAAATTCACATCTGGGTGGAGCCTTTGCTTCCTCTGCCCCAAGGCAGCTCCTCCTGGAGCAGCTTGGGCACCTTCCCCACCTCAATGCTGGGTTTAGCATCATTAAGAAATAATACCCTGGTTCTTTTTATATTTTTTTCCCCTCTCAATTTATAGCTCCTGGCTTTGTGCAGCTCTTGGCTGCCTTCTGAGTCCCCAGCTGGTCATCCAGGACTGCTGCATTAGGTCCTTAGCCCTCCAGCCAAGGATGCTTTCTGCCACTGTCCCCACTAAAGCAGGGCTTTGCTCGAACTGGTGTTAACAGATGACAGCAGAGATAGCTCAGAAGACTTTTAAAACCCTGCTGCTCTCGAAACTTTTATTTAGCTACAACAGCTCCTGTGTGATCCCTGCTTGGGTTGCTTGAACAACAGCTGGAGACTAATGTGGGCTGTGACACTTGGGGACAACCAAAGCCAGAGAAAAAGGCCAGCAAGGATAGTGGCAAAAGTGATGATCTTGCTAAGAAAAGCTGTAACAGAAAACCCAGAGCTGCCCATAAATCCCATCACCTTGTTATGCTCCTGAGCAAAAAAACCCCCAAAGCCAAGGTAAAAACCATCACAAAAAGTACCCTGCTGTAAAGCCTGTGTATTGTAAAACTCGAGACATAAAAATAATAATAAAGCTGCAGGAAAATCTGGAGGCACAAGCTCTGACCCAGCAATAACAGAGCATGGCAGGCACATTGTGGGCAGGAGAAGGCATCCAGTGAGGTTTCAGCATCAGGCTGTGGGGTCTGACTGGCAAAACTTGGTCTTCGGTGCGTTCAGCTAATTAAAATTCCTCGGCCTAAGAAATAATCATACGCATTATGAAGTGCTTCCCCCCTGCTAATATTTTAATTGCCAGCTACTCCCTGCTCCGGGTGGGGAAAGGGGAATAAGGAGTTGAGGAGTCGCGGTGAATCATGCGGAGGAACAGATGGAGTGAGGAGGGTTGGAGGGGAGCGGGCGGGGATTGGCACTCCGCACACGCCTCCCCCTCCCCGCAGGGCTCCTCTCCCGGCACAGCCCGCAGAAACCTCTTCAAACAACAGGTCCTGCATTAATATCTCATTCTTTATAAATAAATCAATAAAGGAAGCTCTGTTTGGCTGCTTCTCCCTCTGAGTCACTTCGGAGCCCTGTGATGCTTTAGGTCCTGCTTCATCCCTGCGCTTTCCCTCTTTGGCTGGACACTGGAGGGAAGGGGACATCCCCATCCCCTCTCCTGCCTGGGCTGAGAGGGGCTGGGCAAGCCCTCCTGAGCCCTCCAGAGCTCTGCAGGTGCCCCCTGCTCTTTTGGGGGAGCCTGAGGCTGGCTCCAGAGGGGATCACCCCAAAGGAGGAGCCCCTGCCCAGAGGTTTGAGGTTTTTGCCATTCGTTTATGGCATCGATGCTTTAGAGTTACAGAGCCAAAAGGGAAAGTTTTAAGCCTGCTGCTAAGTCCCTTACAAATAAATGTCTTGGAAAACATATTGGGGTGCTGGGGGGATGTGCTGTATTTCCACAGAGGTTAGAGAGGGAACTGGGATGGTCCTGTGGGATTCTGTACCCAGGGTGGCTCCATCCCAACAGGCAGGCTGTGAAACCAAAGAGGGTTTGGCAAAAGATGAAGTGGCTAATTAAGAGACTCTAAAGATGAAAATATTGTGATGGAAGCATAAGGACAAGAACAATTCCCAGTGAACATCTGCAAAACATCTGGGCTTTGGATGGCTTTGCCTACAGTTGGCTTGGGAATTTAACATGACACTCAGGAGAGCAGGGGTGGGAAACCCAGAGCCTGCTCTGCCTTTTCTCCATATGTGCTCACAGGCTGCCTGTCATTTTTGTGGTGTGTTTATTTATTTTTTTTTTTCCAACAGCTTGTGTCTTATTGAGGAATTAGGATCTAAACCACTGAGGCCCTGAAGGACCAGGGCTCTGAGCAGAGAAATGCTGTGTAACACCTCCCAGGGTGGAGGGATGCTGGCAGACACTGCACGAGAACAAGAAGTTCAGGTGGTTTAAGATAAACTGCGTGTGCTGGGTTTTAATGCAAATGCAGAGCTGCTCTGGTTTCTGACGAAGGCAAGAGACTGGCATTTCTCAGTCTGCAGCTCATGAAAATTACTTACAGCAAAAATTATTAATATTACCTACAGGAAGCTGGTGCATGCAGCCATTGATCAGCACAGTGTCCCACAAGAGAGGTTTCTGCTTTCTTGGAGTATTTGTTCAGGTTTCCAGAGCTGAGCAGCTGCTCAAGGCAAGAGCAGTTTTGGCTGGATGGAACAGCCACAGAGCTGGGTGTGAGCTCTGCCAGCAGCAGCATTCCAGGGGCTGATTGTCCCGGAGGGAGCAGAGCCAGCCCCTCGTTCTCCCTCCTGTCTCAGGCAGGTCATCTGGAGGCACATCAGCTCCTCTGACAGAAGGAAACCCTTTTCCAACCAATGGGTCTGTGCACTCAACATTGCAACTCACAAGATTTTCTGGGCAGCTCACCCCAAGCCCCTCGTCTCCCTGGGTGTCCTTGTTGTCCTTGTCTGTGTTTGGCATCCCTTTGCTCCCTGGTGCACGCAAAAGTGCCTGCCACCCCTCCTGTGTGGCTCTTGTTCCTGAGTCCCGGGTGTGTGCTGAGCCCTTGAGCACCTCATTTTTAAGAAATCAAAGCACTGCTCCTCCAGCACTGAGCCTCCTCCATCTCCTTGCTGCCTTCATGTTCAGTGAGGAACAAAGGCTGCTGAGAGCATCCAGGGGACCCTGCAGGGCACCTGTGACTCAGGATAAATCCTGATTGCTAACCTTAAAATCTTTAAAAACATAAACAACTGATATGCCCTGGACTTCTCTTCTCTGGCTCTCAGATACCTCGGGAGTGCATGAACAAAGGGCTCTGTTCCACCTACGAATCCACTACAGAGATCAGCTGTGTTGAGCATGTTATGCTCTGTTAGGAGCAGGTAAGTGCTATCAATGGACCTGTTAGGATTGCAACCTTATGAGCCCTCTCCTCTCCTCTCCTCTCCTCTCCTCTCCTGCTCCATAACTCAGGGCTGGCAGAGCACAGCACAGTCCCAGCGTGTTCCAAGGTGATCAATAATGAGTCGGAATTAATGCACTGGAAATGACAGATTCAGAGTCAGTTTGGAGCGTGGCTCTGGGCTGTCATTGTTGCTTGGCCTCGTGGGGACAGCAGAGCAAGCCGTGGGTCACAGGCAGCCCCCAGGGCATTCCCTGCCTCTGTCTGGGCTCAGGGATGTGCACAGCATCTTGGCTGAGCTGGCTGAAGTGAAATGGCTCGTGCAGACCCTCCGAGGAGCCTGGGGATGTCTGTCCAGGATGATAAAGGTGAAATAAATCCCAACCTCAAGGCACCTCATGCCTAGGCATCCAGGCAGAAAAGCAAAGCTCCTTAGGGATTGGAGATAAAAGTGAGACCCTGCTGAAGCTCTTTAAAGAGTGGCTGGCTGCAGCTCAGCGTGGGCAGGGCAGCCTTGATCAGGCAGCAGGACCTTTCCTGACTTTTCCCTGGATGATGCACGGTCTCAGCTGTGGTGGCTGCACTCCCCCAGGTCAGCTGAAGGAGTCCTGGCTCTGTGTTTAGCAGGGGGAAAGCAGCAGCATTTCCTCTCCTGCAGCCACTAAATATTGCTCTAATAATCAAAAGGCTTTTCATCTCTGTAAACCATGTCCTGCTAATTCTTCCTGCAGACACAACCCAGAACCCATCCTCTCCCACCTCACTCATTTTCCACTTTCTCTGACCCTTTATTGCCTAATAAACATTGTCTGATTCAATTCTGGAATCTGCTGCTGTGGTGGTGGCCCTGCCCAGGACAGGCACCATCCCTGGCTTGCCTGGGCTCCTGTCCCCAAGTCCTGCAGGAGCAGCACTGCTGAGGGGATGGGGCCAAGTGGAGGGGCTGGAGCAGCAGCAGAAAGCTCCTGGATCCCTCTAGGGATGGAGGGAGGTGGAAGAGCCCTTTGAGAGCCAGGTCCCTGCTCCAGGGAAGGAGCAAATGTTTCTGAGTGAGCCATGATCAGAAGAGGACCTCTCTCAGTGCAGAATTGGTTCATCTCTTTGGCCAAGCGTGCAAACTGGAACCACATTTTGACCTGTCACTCAAAAGCAGAGATTGATGGCACTGAAGGGACAGGGGCCATGGGAACTGTGTGACAATTCAGCTCCAGATCAGGCCAGGGGCTCTCTGGGGTGATTAGGGCTCCAGGAGGGGTGGAGGATGGCACTGTGTGGGCTCTGGTACTGGCACACACCCAGATGTGGGTCCTGCCTCTGAGCTGCCCCTGGGAGGTGCTGGGGGAGGCAGCACCCACAGCAGACACCTCTGCACCTCTCCATGCCCTGGGTTTGCCAGCATTGCTGTCACCTGAACAGCGCTTCTGGTCTCTTCTGCATCACAGAGAGATCTCTCCATTTGCAGCAAGCACAGCCAGAGGGTCACAGATTTTGGGCAGCTGCTGAGATGAGGAGTCTGCAGGAACCTTCCTGCATCATCTGCCACAGTGAACCCACTGACTCCAAATGTCTCCTGAGCTGGAGACAGCAAGTGGCTCCTCTGGCAGGCTGAGCCCATCCTCACACCCTGAACTATAATGTTATAAACATGGAATCTCATCAGGGCTGCCAAGGAAAAAGCTCCAAATCACAAATATCTGCCATTACAGGTATGTGAGACGGCCAAGCAAACAGCTTCTTGCACCAGCATTGCCTTTTAAGTCCTCTCAGCTGGGGTCAGATGCAGTTTCTTTGGTTTTGTTGTTCAAGAGAGAAAACAAATCCATTTTTATTTTCAACAGCAAAATCTTGGTCACTGCCCAGCTTCACTGACTCAAACCCCTTTGGCATGATAAATGTTTTAGCCAGGGAGTAAGAAAAGTGCTTCTCTTTTGCGGGGAGGGTGGGTGGGTGCCTGGTTCCATCCCTTCCCAGTAGGAGCTCTGTGCTCTCAGCAGCTCTCCAGGCACTGTGCTGAGCTTCACTGAACACTTTAGTGCATAATAGGACTGGTTCAATAATCCCATTACAGCCTGTCTTCAGCATGCCAGGACTAATTGGCAGGCACTGGGACCTTCATCCCCAGCTGGAATTTTATAGCTCATCACAATTAACCACAATGCTGAAGTCCCTTGGCCACACACGTGCCATCAGCTGTGCCTGGAGCCGTGTCCTCGCTGGGCACTTTGGGGACCCCACTGCACCCTGTCTCCAGCCTGCAGCAGGGAAAGTTCACAGTTATTGCTGCAGCTGATTTGCCTTCACTTCGTGCACTTCGCAGCTTAATGGGATTTATTTTGCACATGTCCAGTTGGGGCTGCTGCTGCACGGAACACTGGCTGGGAGCTGCTGTGCCAGCAGGGCTGGGGAGGCCAAGGACAGCCCCAGCCTGGTGCTTGGCTGTGCTGATGGGATGGGGAAGAACAGCCTGAAATGGCTCTGCCAGCCTGAGGGGCTGTAGGAGGGGCTGTCATTAGGCTTTGTTGGGCTGCTCACATTTCTCAGTGGCAGCTCTTTGCCTCACCAGGCTGCCCTTCCCAGCAGAGAACTTGACACTGCTTCACTTTGGAGGCACAGCTCACCCCAGTGCAACGGGCACGTTTGTTACAGTCTGGGGTTTGAGGTTTTTTCCTGATCTAAAGCGGTTAAACAGCAATTGTGGCTCATCCTGGTGGCTTGTTTTCATCTGGGATGTGCCACTTCTAGAGAGTGGCACATCTTCTTTAGGGAGAGAGCAGAGAGCTGAGGGCAAGCACTGACAATGCAGCTGGTGTTGGGTTTATTTCCACTTAAGCAATTCAGACTTCAGAGGCTCTGTTCCCACTGGGGCACAGGGTGGTGATGAGGAGTGAACTCCTGGCCTCTGTGTTTGTGTTTCCCACCCTCAGACGTGACTCAGATCCCAGTGTCATAGACTGAGCCTTTGAAAACACACAAGCCTCCACCCACAGCATGTCCTTCAGCTGAAGACTAATTACAAGATGATACTGGACATGCCAAAACTTTACAAGGCTTCAGAAAGTGATTAGACAAATTCTAGGAAGAAAAACAAAAAAAATCCATCAAGAGCTATTAAGCATCAAGTCAAGCTCTGGGACCCAGATGGGAGAACACCAGGAAAATGTGCCTCCAGACTATCTGTTCACTCTTCCAGACCCAGCACTGGGATGTTGGGCTGAAGAGACCCTTGGTCTGGCCCAGACACACTGATTTTGGGCTTTACCTCTCCTCTCCTCTCCTCTCCTCTCCTCTCCGATTATTGCAGGGTCTCTGAGCTGTGCAGGGCTCTTTGCCATCACCTTCTGGAGATTTTTAAATCGAGGGCTGGTATCTCTTGGTGCTGGAGCAGAATGTCAGGCACATCTGGAGTGCTGCAAAGAAGCCTCTGGGATGAGGATCTGTCACAGGGAAAGCAAAGTGTGGCTCTTCAGACAAAAACTTGTTTAAAAGAGAAGGAAAAGAAGGCTGGAAGAGACTTCTTTTGGTTTTCACAGCTGAGGCTGGCATGCAGGAGTGACAAAGCCTGAAAGCCCAGAGGATGCAGCCAGGAAGGGCTGTGCCATCAAGCTGCACTGGCAGCTGGCTGGGGCTGGGCTTCAGCTGCTGCTGGAGAAACCACAGCACAGGAATGATGGCTTTTGTGTTAGATGTGGGCTACAGAACCAGGTATCCACTGAGCAGCAGCCTCAAGTACATTGCAGTACTCTCTTTGATGCTTTTATGTTGGACAAACCCCTGGTTCAGTCCATTTCTCCCAGCCAGAGCTGTTAGTCTAAATAAAACCCTGCCCTGTTTCTGGCTCCAGGTCCTGCTGTCTTGGCTTCAAGCCCATCACCCTGCCCTGCCAGAACCTGGCAGCACAGTGGGATGCTGTGCCCAGAGCCACCCCTGGGAGCCTGCCATGCCCCCAGGAGAGGCAGCATGCCCTGATCCTTTTGTGTCCAGCTCCTGTGGATCCCCGCTGCCTGTGCCTGCCCAGGGCACTCACCAACGTTACTTTTTTTCCAAATAACTGAGCCACTCGTGTGTCCATCATCTTTTGGAGGATGAGATCCTGGTCACACAGGTCTGGTTCACTCCCTGCCTGGGTAAGAGATGCTGCTGGCTTTGGGCTGCCTGGCCCTGGCTGTGTCCCAGGAGGGGAGCTGGGGATGGGGAGAGGTGAGTGCTTGGCTTCTGCCTGCTTGTCTGGTTTTGAGCTGTGATTCCAGCACAGAGCTCTGTGTTGGGGCAGTATTTCATGCTTGCCGGTGTTGGCTGATAAACCTTTGATTTTCACTTCTGGGAATAATAGCACAGTAATGAATTATATTCACAAGAATAACTGTAATAGTCATAAAACCGCAAATAGAAGAAAATTGTAAATCAGTCACCCCCTTGTAATGTGCTTGCTTCATCTGAATCACCCTCCCTGGGCAGATTATCAATTTTATTTGGCTTTTCCATCCTAAACTTTTATTAAGTGGGGTGCCTCATGCGTAAAGATACCCAGCACAGGCCATATGTTCCAGGGATTTATCTGTTTACTTTGCCTTCCTTCCCTCCCTCTCCCCTCCCTCTCCCAGCTCTCAGGACCTGCAGGCAGCTGACCTCGGACCATAAAAGACACATGTCCCTAATGTCACTTTACCTTTATTATGCAAAAAGAAGAAGAAGAAGAAAAAAAAAAGTGGCTGTCAGTGATGCACAGGCCTTCCTCTGTGCTGTGCAGCATTACCCAGACCCTGCAGCATCTTTAGACTTCCATGTAATTAAAACAGAAAGCCATTAGCATAGCTCCAGGGTAATCACAGGGACACATCCTCAACCCCAGCGAGTCCTGGGCTGTGGCATGAAGATGCTGCTGCTCCCAGTCCATGGGACAATGCTCTTCCTGAGCCTTGTGGGTAAATGGGACAATCCCTGGGCTTGGAGAGGGGTAGGAGGCAGCAGGGAAGCATCAGGGGCAGGACGGTAACAATTTACCACTGTGCTGGTGACGATTTGCCCCTGTGCTGCTGGGACTGAGCAGATGGAGGGTGTGAAGGCAGAGCCATGGCACCAAGGGCTGGCTGTGTCTCTGCTGTAACCCTCCCTGTGTTTTATCCTGGCCGTGGAGGGAGGCAGCAGCAGCAAAAACTTCTGGGTCCAAGTATCTTCTCTTGCTCAGTGCTGCACAGAAATTCTTAACAAAGTCTACAAAGTCTTCATCTTCTCCCTTTTTATTACAGAATCATATATTTTTAAAAACCCTTTCTTTTTCCTCTAAAGCCACCTGTTCATGCCTTTTTCCTTGTCTTCTATCAGAAATCCTCTGGTTTCAGTTGTGTTCAAAGGGTTCAAGGCTGGCACTCAACCAGCTCTAAATCAATGCTGATGGGAAAGAGGTGAGAGCAGCCCAGTGAGCTGGGGAAAGGTGCAAATTCCAGTCAGCAAAACACAGCTGTTGGGTTCGGTGACCCTTTTGGAGGCAAGCTGCGTGCTGGAGTGGGGTTTGCTTCAGCTGGGTGTGAACCTGCCAGGGCCTGCACGGTATTTCATGGCTTTTGGAAACACCAACTGCAATTTTCCATCATAACACAGCAGGGGAAAAGGGAAAACCCACAGACCGTGTGATTTACGAGATGCTTCTCTTGGATTTCCATCTGTGATCTGAAATTACCAAGCAATGTTGAAACCTCAAATTGTGGCTCCAACTGCTCCCATTGTGGGTGCTTTTGCCATGATTTTTCATGCTGCTCCAGCTTCTCCTTCCCCAAACCCAGCAGCCTCCAGTGCTGGCTCTGGCCTCTTGCCCAGCAGCAGGTTGGTTTTGTGGTTCACCATGGTCAGAGCATTTTGGGTTGTTACTGATGGCTAGTGGAGCTGAAACCATCTGCACCCATCAGGGACACTTGGTCGGTCTTTTTACAGCTTAGCAGGACCTGGAACATCTGTTGAGTGAAGGATGTGCTGGAGACCAACATTTTCTGCTCTGGCAAATAGCTCCTTGCAAACTCAGGCTCATTTGGCTGAGCAACAGGCTCTTGGCAAAGTTCTGGAGCTGTGAGTGTGTGTTAGTGCAGGCACCACCCTGGGCTCAGCCTCCTGGCCCTGCACACCCGGGCATTGTCTGGCTTTTCATTAGTGCAGGCTCAGGGGTGACCAGAGAGCGGTCAGAGGGTTTGTCCAGCTCCCCCATTCCTCCTCTCATCGCTTCTGCTGAGGGGCTCTAATGTGGTTTTCCCAGTCTTCCTGGAGGGGCTTGCATTTTCAGCCTGGAGGTATCTCAGATCACCAGCCCTGCTCCTGCTGCTGCTGGATTCATCTGGGCTTTTCCAGAGCTCCTGTTTGGCCTCATCTGAGGAAAACCAGAGCCTGCCAGGCGTGCACCATCAGAAAGGCTCCAGCCCTGCTGTGCAGCTCAAATTGTTCCTGGTTTTGGCAGAGCTGGAAAACAGGCTGAGAGCACCTGAGCTGCAGAGGTGATGGGGCAGGGGGTGAGTGGAGGGCAGGCAGGGGGCACAGGGTCACTGTGACTCGTGCAGGTGCTTCACTGAGTACCCAGCATCAGGTGTTATCTGCACATCCGTGATCCAAGAGGCTCACCAGGGGGAAAGAACTGTCACAGGGCATGGAGAAGGGAGATGGGAGTGGGAAAACTTGAAGATACCTCAGCATCTGCTTGAGGTTCAGCCCAAGAGCTGTTCCTCAGAGAAGTCTTGTTTGCATTTTGCAGGTGATGGATTAACATTTGCTCCCCAGTCCCCTGTTTCCAGAGATGCCAGAGGCTGGGGGGAGCCCGTGATGAGAGCAGAAAATCCCTTCTGGGATCCCTGCAGGGTGTGTGAACTGCCCTTGGTCCTCCAAAAAGCACCGTGGGAGTGAGTTGTTGCTTGTGCTGCCTCACAGCCCTGCAAGGGGTGGGGACAAAAACATCGTCGGAATTGGATTTTAAAGGCAAGTTCAAAGTTCAAAAGTAGCTGTAATTCGAACAGAAATCTGCTCTTTGCAGCCAATTAGCAAGGCTGTGAAAGCAGCAGGAGCATCGCGTGTTTTGACAGCATTAAAAAGGCAACAAACCCAAACAGTTTGCACTGAACACGGCACCCACGAGGGCTGCTCAGAGCCGAGCTGGTGATGCCTGCAGCAGCACAGCGGAGCCCAGGGACCAGCAAGGTCCCAGCCTGCCCACCAGAGCCAGCATCCCTGCCCTGCCCTGCCCTGCCCTGCCCTGCCCTGCCGGGCTGCTGTTGGCAGGAGAAAATGACACATTTTTTTTGTTAACTCCATCCAGAGCAGTTTTGCCTTGCAAGGGTCTTCTGTGTTTGCTCCACGTGGTCCCTCTCTTTATTCTTTTTGGGTTGAAAATTTTCTTGGGTGGAAGGGTCTGGTTTTGGGCTGTGTCTGTGCAGGGCAGGCAGCATAAGGGGATGCTCTGCCTGCCTGGCTGTGCCCACATGAACAGATGAGTCTGCAGCTGTTTTGCTGTCCCAGCAGAGTGAATCAACGAGTCTGTAATTAATTTATTAATAAAATAATAATAATTAGTTTACATTAATTATTTTAGCAGACTTGGGGAATCACACAGGTCTGGCACAGTATCCAGGGTGTCACCTAGGGAGGACAGAGGAGGAGGACTCATTCTGAGAGAGGCTTCCCTGTGTTTAGGGTGAGGGATGCTCCATTGTCCTGAGGATGCAGGAAGCGGGTCCTCGGGTGATTTCTTTAGGGTCTGTGAAGCACTGAGGCTCCCAAAGAGACAAATTTTGCTTCTCTCTTGACTAAAAATAGTTAAAGACTCCACGTTTGCTGTCTGGGGCTCACACACAGAGAGTCCCTCTAGGACCTGTATCAAGAACCTCTCGATGCAATCCCCTATGGGTTTTTTTGTGAGAAGGGGCTGATGTGATTCCCACAGTGCAGGTGTGCCCGTGAGTGAGGGGCTCCAAGTGCCTTTTGTCCCAGCTGAGGCAAGAGGAGGCTCTCCGGACACTCGTTACACGTGGCAGGAACGGGAGCAAGCAGGATCCAAGCCCCCTTTATTGTGGCACCTGAGAAGGGTGCAGACCCCATCCCTGGGGACCTTCCTGCCCCACTGAGGAGCTGTGTCCCCTTCTCGGGAGGCTTCCCCGGCAACAGCAAGCGACCAGGCTGGTGGCTTTGGGGACAGCACTTGGAGGAGCCCCGGTGCCAGGCCAGGAGGAGCCGGGGTGGAAGCACAGCCCCAGCTCCGGCCGGGATCGCATCCCACTCCCGATCCGCGATCAGACATGGGGAGCAGCGCAGGGGGGAGGATGCTCCGGGTGGCTCAGTGACCCACTCCCTGCTCAGGGTTTCTCTTCTGGAGGTGAACGCTGGAAAGCAGCTCCCTCCTTCCGTCCCTCTCCTCTCCAAGCCAAAAAAAAAAGAGCTGTGACAGCTTGATTTAGGGCTGGATAATGAGACAATTGTGAGGAGGATGGGTACAGCGGGAGTCGTCGCTTGCCAAATCATTTGGCTTAATTGATCAAATATTTTTCTGCACCGTTTATTCCTTTAAGGTGACCACAAGCCGCTTCTCCTGCAGCCCTGAAATGAAAAGAGCAACGCTGGAATTCACCCAGGCTGAACCCGGCGAGACAGCGAGGGCTGGGTGGCCCCAAAAACCTCCTGGCCACCGGGGACACCTGGCAGCCTGCTCCAAGAGGAGGGTGGGCGAGGGGATCTGGCCTCTCCAGGCCTCCCATGCAGGTGGCATCCGTCTGGCAGGGCTTGTGCCACCCGGGCTGTGGCTGTCCTTCCCCGGGGATGCTGTGTGCCGTGCCAGGCTGCTGCTGCCATCCGCCGTGCGAAGGGAAACACCCAGAGAGCCAGGACGGGCACAGGAGCCACAGTCGGGAAATGTTTCCACCATGCAATTAAGTCGCTGTGATCACTAAATACTTCAGCCAGAGCTGGGTCTGTTAATCTACGGAGAAAAAAGGACAAATCAAATCTGTTCCTTGTTGGCTGTCGCCTCCATCCTCCCGCTGCAGGATGCCAGCGCTGGGAATCGCTCTCGGTGCGGGCAGGAGGGAGGCACACACCTCAAACTCCAACCTTCTCCTTCGGATATCGCTGCTGCCAGCTGCCCTGCTGAGCCCCCCTGAGCCCCCCTGCAGCCCCTCCTGCTTCGGGTTCAGGCTGGCTCCGGGGGGGTTTCTCCTCCCAGCCAGGCTTTGACACACTGCAATGTGGAGAAAAGAGAAAAGGGCTGCTGTGCGCTGTGGGAGCCGGCTGGGCTGTGCCGAGGGGCTGCGGATCCCGGCTGGAGGAAGGGCCGAGTGTCGGGGCAGGCAGGAGCTGCTCCATCGCTGCTGCCCGCAGCGCCATCCCCGGGCACGGCGCTCGGCCGCTCCTCCGCGCTCAGAGCAAACCAAGGGCTGCCTCTAGCGGGGCTCCAGGCCAGGAGCTCCTGCCTGGCCCTGCCCTGGGGACTGCTGCTTGGCTGCTGTGTGTCCCCATCACCCAACAACGGCACGGAGAGGGACCCCATCCCATCCCATCCCATCCCATCCCATCTTATCCCATCCCATCCCATCTCCCTATGTTATCCCATCCCATCTCCCTATGTTATCCCATCCCATCCCATCCCATCCCATCCCATCCCATCCCATCCCATCCCATCCCATCCCATCCCATCTCCCTATGTTATCCACGTTTCCCTGGTCCCTGGCACAGTGTTCCTCTCCTGCCACTGTCAGCCCAGATCCTGGCTCTGAGCTCACCTGTGTGTTCTCGTGTTTGGATGCTGTTTGGCACACAAGAAGCTTGACCCAGGCTCCCTTTCAGCTGAACAAAGGAAAATCTTCTCTGCTGAGATGAGAGCGGCAGCAGAGGCACACCTGGCACTTTGCTGCGTCACTCCAAGGACAGTTTGGAGGGAAGAAAAGCACAGGTGCTCACAGGAAAAGGAGAGAACAGCGGGGATGGGATGGCAAAGCACAAACACGTGGGCCCATGTGAGCTCCTTTCCAGGGGTGGCTTCACTGGTGCACTGGGAAATGTCAGGGACGGAGGAGAATTTGTCCCTGCCGTTGTCCCCATGCCTCAGCACTGTCCCCTCACACCCTGACTGTGTCCTGTACTGCCTCTAAGTGTTGCATGTAGGTAAAACCTTACAAAGGGAAGGGCCTTGTAAAACCATGGCTCAGGGCTGCTACTTTGGCTAAGAGAAAAGGACTGTGGGGAAGTGACTCAGCTGAATTAGGGGTAGAAAAACAAGTTGTGTAACCACTGTGTGTTCACATTGTGCTGTATGGTGGTTGCTTGAATTATGTTTGTTATGATTTAAAACTATGCAGCTGATAACTGGCTAATTGCTTTAAAAGACTGGGTTTTTGGAATAAAGCAGCTCCCTTTGCACCTGCCTGGGGACTCTGTGTCACTATGGACCATCATCTCACATCTAGGGACACCTTTCCAAGCCAGGGGATGCTGGAACACGCTCTGGCTGAGAGCTAAGAGACGGGGCAGCTCATGAGTGCTGCCCCAGGTGCTATTTTGAACTCTCAAAGCCACCAAATTCTGCTTTCTCTTATTCAAAAACCTCCCTGTGTCAAACCTCCACTAACTGTCCTCTTGCTTCACCTAGAGAATTAACAGACAGAAAACCTCATGGTCCTTCCAGGGCTCCTGGCCAGCATCCATGGGAAGCAGAGATCTCCTCTCCCACATGCTGCTGATCCTCTGCACTTCCCCCTTTGTTCAGAGCACATCAAGTGACATAAGATTTCCTTGATCATACACCCAGGGGTACTGCTCTATATTCCTGTGCTTCAGGAATGAGCAACTAGACTGTGAGGCTCAAGAAGAAGGCTGGAAATCCTGGAAACATGAGAATTGAAATGCAGGGAAGAAGACAATGAGATAGAGGTGACTTGGCAGCTGGGGCTGACACTCCCAGCCCAAACTGATGGGAGGAAGAGGGGCTGGCCTGTGCTCCCTGCTGCCAGTGGAGGAAGGTCACTGTGGTTGAGGCACGTCAAGAGAGTTGCCATTCTGTATGGCCACTAATGGTATTTGCAGCTCTGCATTTAAAAATGATGCTAAAGGTAATCAAACTGTCAGGAACAGAGATGGATAGGGAGCTCCTTGGAGCCAGTGAGGGATTCCCTGCTTTCAGTGAGCAGCAGCAATTTATATTTCACTTGCACTATGGACTCAGAGCAAGGAGCAGGGTAGAAGTGCTTTGCAAAAACACAGTAGGAAGGAGTACACAGACACTGAATTTCTCTCTGCTTGAGCTTCTAGACCTTTTTATGCCATCTTTAGACATCACCAAAAAATATTGCACAGGTTATAAACTTTTTCCAGAAAATATTTTGAGGAGCAGAAGTCCCTGATGGGATAACAAGCAGTGGCTTCCTGCAGCCAGATGCATCCTGACAAAGAGCTACCTCCTTTTCCTTTCCTTGTCTTCTCTCTTAAGGCTTCAGTGAGGTCCTTCCAGCAGGAACTGCAGCTCTTTGGATCTATCTGAGCTACAGGGTTCAATGTTCTTTCAGAAATACAGTCTGCAATGCCAGTGGTGGAGATGAAGGAAGAGGAGAGAGGAATGAGGACTCTCCAGCTGCAGAGCCGCTGCCCTTGGCCTGCCAGCCCGGCCCACACCTGGGGTCTTTGATGGCTCCAGAGCTGTAGAGTGAGACCTCTCTTGCTATTCTCTGAGCTCTCCCTTTGTCATGACTCTGGCACCCCTCCTGTCCTCTGCCTTCAGATGTTGTCTCTTTTCTCCTCGTACCTTTGTGCGGTGTCACGGAGGCAGCCGGCAGGGGGAACAGCTGGCAGCCTTTCATCCTTTGTGACACAGGATCATCCAGCGTGGGGCTGTGTCTGTGCTGATACCGTATCCATGCAACCCCGTGCTCCAAGGATCGTGTTTGCTTTATTTCTGTGGATTAAAAAAAAAAAAAAAAAAAAAAA
>VWYP01001609.1:109893-123701 GCA_013400435.1 Pycnonotus jocosus | reverse complement strand
AAAAAAGCCCCAAAACCCAGTAAGAAAACAGCCTTGCTCAGAAGAGTTGTAGCAGTTAATTAGTTTCAACATTGCAAGGCCCACTGCCCAGCAGCTAAAAATCATCGTGTTTGAATGGTGAATTAAGTCAGCCAAGCAATAAATCTGAGCAACAAAGCAGTCCCTTTAGCTCAGAGAAGTTTTCTTTCCCCAAAACACTGAGAAATGGCTTTTTCTGAGAGCCCACAAGGTCATCGAATTAATAAAGCATTTCAAGTAATCTGTGGAAGTGAAGTGACACCCTGCTGTAAGAGATTTGCTGTTAAAGCCAGCTTTCTGTAACAGAGTGTGATGCATATAGGATTTCCAAAGCAAACCTGTCCTCTAATTTAGGACAGTTGTCCAAACTCCTTCATGTCTGTTCTGGTCCACTATCTCCCTCCCTAGTCATTATGTAGGAGAGTTAAACTTCAAAAAACAAGGGAAAAAATACAAGAAGAAAAAAAAAAAAAAAAGAAAACTTGGGATGCTCCCATTGACCAGGCAAGATACTTCTGAATATTTTCATGCACTAAAGTGAAGACACCAAGGTGAGAAAGTGAAAGAGTGAAATGCTGAAAATCTCTTGAGACGATGGTGGGACAGGCTCATGTGCTTTGCAGTGCTTGCCTTCCAGCCCCTACCACATAAATACAAAGCTATCACGAGACTGCTGCACCCAGAATATTGGAGTCACTCCTTTGATAGGAACAGCACTGGGGTCAGGGACGTTTCCATGACCCAGCACAGACAGCAAGAAGGTCCAAAGCCCAAGAAGCAACACTCAGACATCCAGGCATTAAATAAACAAAAGGAGTTTGACTTCCAGTTAAATTCTGCCACCTGAGGCTGAACACAGATGATCTCTCCAGGCAAGACAGGCACATAAAGCCAAGTATGGCCCCTGCTTTTTGTTGCCCTCCAATTCCTTTCCTGCATGTTTGGAGTGGCCCTGATTTGGGCTGCAGATGTAGCAGCAGTAGGCATGGAAAGGATGAGATGGGTGATGCATTAAGAAATGATTTATGGCAGATATTAGGGAAATCTTTCCAGTAGTCTGGAGAGTTTAGCAGGAGAACAGATTGCCTGGGAGATGTGGTATCTCTGCCAGCAGCTGTTTTTAAGCCAGGATGGACATCTGTGGCTGAGAACACATCCTAGGTGGCCTCTCATGCTCCCTTCAAATCCAGGGCTGTTCTCAGTG
Organism: Pycnonotus jocosus; assembly: GCA_013400435.1. NCBI lineage: Eukaryota > Metazoa > Chordata > Aves > Passeriformes > Pycnonotidae > Pycnonotus > Pycnonotus jocosus. Next base: position 122,479 of record VWYP01001609.1, on the reverse strand, counting down.
TCCTGATCTTTGGAGGAAAAGAATGTAGCATGGGACAGAATTTTCACTTTCAGCTCTTGTAGATGACCCATAACAGGTCTTAGAGAAGAGCAGGGAGCAGGGAAGGCAGGAGGAACTCCAGCCAGTTATGTCCAACCCCTTCAGTGGAAGTTTCTGTGATGGTAGACTCTGCCTTGCACATAGAGCTGAGTATGCTCCTTCACTTTCCACTGAAATGGCTTTTTGCACATCTGTAGAACCATTTAACATGAAATATATATTTAATAATATAGTAGCACAAAGAGGCACTGAATAAGACAAACATAAAGAAGAGATGGCAATAGCCTCTGCAATATTGTGTCCACTGGGTCCCTTCATGAAATCCTCGCCCAGTTTCCATTTTTTTTGTTCACTCAGTACAAACCTCTCCAGAGTGCCCAGTGGCTGAGCTCTGCCCTCCCAGTGCTCACAATGACCGTGGTGCTGCAGGCAGCTGAAATCTGAGGGCTGCTCATCCCTGACAGTGCTGACATCCAAACCCTGCAGCACACTCCAGCCTCTGCACACTCATTGCCATGCAGCAGGACCCCCAGATCCCATATGCAGCAGGGCTGCAGATGGATGGACATATGTGGATGCATTCACACCCCCACTGATGGAACGTCCCCGTGCAGCCGTAACGCTCGAGTGTGTGCTTTGCATTTGGGGCGACAGAGGATTTTTCTCCCATTAAATAAATAAAAGACGTTCAGAGCAACTTGGGATAAAGCCATTCTAATCCTTTTATTCTTTCCAAAAGGAAAATGATTCCATATTCAGGGCACTGTGCAAACAATTAATTAACCTAACACAAATGAAAGGCCTAATTGCTCAGTATTATTGCACTCATTGGCAGCCAGGCATGACCAAAGAATAGGTAGTGTTTTACCAGGGATAAAGAACAACTTCCCAGCTTTCAGGGCTTTTTTGATATTTCAGCATCTAGCAGAACGATTTTTTTTTTTTTTTTTTTGAATGATGGTACAATTCTCACTTCTACATGCAAAAAAGCTGGCAGTATTTGGAGACATCTGAATGAGCTGCTATCCTATTAAAAAAAGAGGAGAGGAAAGAGACTCAGCTGGTGTGAAATGACCTGGCGGAAGGGAAGTCGATAAAGCTGTAACTTGCCTGAGTTGAATGACACCGTGGTGTCTCCACTGTGTCTCCAGCTGGAGACTTCACTCACAGAAGTGCTGTAACATTAAGGAAAAGATGTATTTTTTAAGGCGTGCACCTAAAATTAAGGTACAATCATCCTTAATGCAGCTCCCTTTTCAATGATCTGTTGTTAGCAGATGGAAAAGTGCTCTAAATGGATGCAGATGAATTTGTTCACTGTGGACAGGATCATGAAGGATCAGGTTACAGGAGCTTTAAAAAACTGAACTGCTATCATTAATGCATCTCTCATAACAATGAGATAGAAAGCAGATGCTGACTGAGTATTGACCTAGCCTGAGGAGTATGGGTCCAATAATTCTTCCTTTAGGCAGCTGATTCTCATGAGAAAATCCCCAAATATTCAGCTGTAATGCCATTATCAGCCTTGTGCAGAGACTGGCAACCACAGACTCCTCTCTTTTAAAGCAATGTGGGTGAATTCTGCTCTCATTCACACTTGCACACCCCCATGGAAGGCACTACAGAGGGCTTCTCAGCAAGGTAAGACTTTTGGTGTTTGGGGTGAGGGATTACAAAAAGAAAGGTGCTTACAATATAGAATAGTACCAGCATGTGAAAAAGGTAAGAACAAATGAAACAGATTCACTGTTGAAGGTCACACACACGACATGAAAGAAAGAAGTAAACAAGAGCCTTCTTGAAACCATTTCAGGTCTGTACCTGTTTGTATATGCAGCTGAGAACAATTATTAGATGCTGTTGAAGACTTTGAGACAAAAAAAATGACAGATCCAAAGATGTCTTAGCAGGAATGGTCCTTCAGATGACTGAATATCCCAATAACCTCTGTCAGGCTGATTAACAACATTCTGCTGAGCTCAATACAGCTGCTACATAATCTTGGCGAGACAGGCACGCCTCACTTGTAAAACAGAAAATTCCAGCAGAACAAGGTTTTTCTTTTCAGTTTATTTTGTAAATCTACCAGTTCATTTTATGAAAGTATGAAATCCTATGTGGTTACATTAAACAGTTACATTACAATCCAGGTAATACAAATAATCACTACAAAGTTAGTTTAAGGTACTCTTGGATAACAAGCAGATTTTATATTTTTTAAAATAAGTCACAAAGAAGAGATAAAATAGCCTTGTGATTGTCAGAGACTTTAGTTTAAAGCAAGGAAACCACTGCAGATTCTCCTCATCCTACAAAAAGTTAAGAGAGAAACACTTTCCATGTTAATGTTCAATTAGATTCACCAAAGACATTAAGTGCACACATCTACTCTCAGGGTAACAAGAATAGTTCACAAGATGTTTGGAAACTGGTGTCAAATTTCATTCTCTGGAAATCACTTTTGCCATTTAACATCACCATCGTCCTTGCTTTCAGATGCATAAAAACCCTGTAAAATGCACAGAGCTGCAAATCCTCTCTAATTGAATTCAGTGGGAGTAGGATCAGTTCCTATATTCAGAAGGTACTCCTGATATACTGAAATCCTTACAAAACTACCTCCTTCCCAGGAATGAAATCCATTTAAGGAACAAAATACTGTCGTAATTCAGGAAAACTCTCAGCTTTGCTATCCAGCAATTGACACTGCAACTGCATTTCTGAGGACCTTTATGCATGGTCACTCTTTCCTCTCAACCAGTAATAGGATGTGTGAAGACACCAGGTAACTGTGTTCAGTAAGAACTTGGAGCTACGTAAATAAAGCATAAAAATCAAAAAAGAGATCAAATCAGACTGGAAACTGCTCTCCTGACACTCATCTGACACACCTCCAGTGTCATTCTGCTGCCTGTAAGCTGCCACTTCTGATGTGACATCTGTCAATCATACCTGCTTCCTAGGAAGCAATTAAATAGTTTAGATTTTGTAGTGGCATCTCTCATGATGTGTGTATTTAGGGGTAGCACATCCATATGTTGCATATCATGCAACAGTTCCACAGAAGCAAGGAGAGCTGTTTATAAGGCAGGTGCAGGTACATTCTGATGGCCTGTGGCACAAAGATTGAAACAGATCATTCTCTCTTGTAGTTTTCACCTCTTTCGACCTAAAGCACATCCCAAAGGGTGCAAACTCCCAAATCTCCCCTCACACATGTGCAACAAACCTGCAGAACCCATTGTAGCACAGAAGTGAAGCCAGCAGCTTCCTTCTTCTATGAGAAACAGATATTTATCCACAGAGTATCTTTTAACACTGATAACCTCAAAAAACTTAAAAAAGAAACCAGACAGGTTACACAAAACTATACAAACTTTTCACCTGGACATAAAGTGCCATCAAATTATGGAAGCAAAAAAAGAAGTCACTGTTGAGGCAGCTACTCAAAGTTTGTACAGAAGGCTTTATTCCCCTGAAGCAGACAAAGTTTGCTACAGTCTTGGAAATGGCACCAAGCTGGTGGGAATGTTACTGTAATAAAGGCTAGCAATTTCCCTCCTGACTAACACCACTCTTACCTGACAGGCCAAAGGCAACTAGGGTGATTTAACTGGTGGCTGACTGCAGGAATTTCCTCAGAAGGTAGTTTAAAATGGTAATAGATGATGTGATTTCCCTCTCTCTGATATGGTAACTGTATTTGTTCGGCCCCTTTGCTCTGAGCATGTATTACCACAGACAGCCCCACCCTGCTATCACCACTGTGCCTGCTTGTTTTCCATCTCTACTCATGTAAATGTAATGTCAAATCCTCTTAAGAATCCTGAGCAGCCCTCCAGAATCACTTGTTCAACTGACATTTCTGTAATAATAAGGAAAGAAAAAAGAGTTGTGTGAAATTAAATGGCGCTCCTGTTGCCAAGCTGTTAAAATTATATGGCAATATGCTTCCAGTGGTTGTAAGAAATTAATTTGTGGAGTGCTTACAAGCTTTACATCTACTAAATCTCAACAGGATAAAAAATGCTATTGAAGTGATACAACTTACAAATGTTAAGGAGTTAAAAAAAAACCAGCACCAAAGAGTGGAAGAAGAAATTAGGTTCTTGTCTGCACTCAGATTCCTGGAGGCTGGATCTCTACAGCTGAAGAAGCCAGGTGGGAGATCCTTGGAGAAGTACTTGTGTGTGTACATCTGTCAGCAGCTGCAGCTCTCCTTTCTGCCACCTCTGCAGCACACGAGGCTCCATCAGTGAGTCACTCCTCTCCTGCCAACAGCGGCTGGCAAACAGCTCAGCCTGCCCCCACTCCCTCTGCCACTGCTTTCTGACAGGACCAGCCAGAGCAGAGCTGCTCAGTGTCACAACTGTTCACCTGCTTTATTATAATGCTGTTCATGAAGATGTGCCTGACACACCTGTCTGTAGATGATAAATACATTTATTAGTTTTGCCACTATGTGATTACTGTCATCCCTTTCTCACCACAACGTCAAATACAATATAAAACTTTGGATTTTCTATAGTGAGTGAAATTAGCAAAATGAAAAGCCAGGCAGTACCAGCAGTGCTGTCACTGCTCCATTCTGCGGGACAGGACCAGGGTAAGGCGCTTTGGAAATCAGCACCAAGTTTAAGCAACAAGCTTCTAGAATATACACAAGTTTCCTGCAGATGCACAGAAAACTGAGACCTCCTGGTTGTTCTTTAAGCTGCTTTGAAACTACAACAATTCATTTAATCCAGCAGCAGATCCTGGCACTGTTCTTTTCCTAAATACAGTACATTTTGATAGCTACACAGAAACACGTGACACAAAACAGATTTGTTCAAGCTCACTGTGGTTCTGATGGACTACACGCACCAAGGGGTAACTCAGAAAGAGCACAGAACTCAATTCATCAGGACAACAACACTGACTCAAAGGAATTTCAGCTCAACTTCTCGAAGAAAGAAGGAGCTCACAAAGGAAATGTTTTTATTGCAAGTTGTACTGCTCAGCTTGGTCACTTCTCACACAGATCTGAAGTATCAAAAGCTACCAAGGAGCCAAGGACAAAGAATTGCTGTTTTGTAACTATTTTAAATACAGCAAGCCTGCTTTAGAAAGAAAAGTCCCCGCACAATATTCCAAACGGCCTTTTCTAGCAGACTGGAATTGTTAAATCAACATTGACAGAAAATACACCCCTCAGAACTAGCTCTGGCACCTCACAATATGAAAAACACTTGTGCACATGGGACTGAGGCAGCTTGTTTGCAGATCCTTTTCTCACAAGTACCCTTGGATCACCCAAGCTTCCTTCACCCCTCTGTGTATCACTGAGCTCAGCAGGTGCCCTCCTCAGCAGGCACGGAGTGGCAGCTGCCGTGAGACACGGTGTCAATGCTCTGCCCTTGGCACTGGGGGTGGATGGACACCTGCACAGCGATCTCCTGGCCCTGCTCGCTCAAGGATCCGTCATCCGAGTCCCCGGCCGGGGAATCGCTGCGTTTCACCCCCGTGCTCCTGGGGAACAGCGTGGCCTGTGCCCCACAGCCCGCGGGCTGCTTCTCCTCCTTGCCCACCTCGTCGGGGTCGTCCACCCGCACGGCCTCGAAGATCTCCTCCATGAAGGCCCTGCAGTTAAGGATCAGAGGCGGCAGGGGAATGCTCCTGGCCAGCTCTTCGATGTAGCGAGCAAACTCCATGGTCTTAAACTGGGTGACTTTGGCCAGCTCGAGCGTTTTGGCAGAGGTGATGATGGGGATACGCTTGGCTATCTCGAAAGCCTTCTGCAGCTTCTCAGCCCCTTCCGTCCGGAAGAACTCGTTGATGGCCTTCTCTGTCTTGCGCAGGTGGCTGCTCATCATGCACAGGCGGGTGATGTTCAAGATGAGGGTGATGGCAAAGGCAACGAGGCACACAATCATGTAGTAGATGCTCATGTCCCCTGAGGTGAAGATCACCCTCAGGGTGACTGTGTAGTACAAGGTCTCGTTATGATTAATGCCTGCACACGTGTACCGGCCCCGGTCAGCAAAGCTGACCTTTGTGATGTTGAGGGAGCTATCAGCAATCCTCCACCGGTCACCTGCACGGGGGTAAGGAATAAACAGAGCTCATGAAACAAAAATCCCAGGGTAAACGTCAACAGGAGTCAAAGCTTGGCAGTGAGCAGTCCACTTCTAGTAACAGTACACCAAGGACTGAAATGTCCTTTCCATGCTTTTGACACAGAAAGCCATAACCCACTTACCCATCCTACTGCTTAATGGTAAATTTTTCTGCATGCTTGCTACACTGCTTTCACTTCCTTCTCTCATCTGCACTTTCCAGTGTGCTCCTGGCCTGCTGGCTCTTTCTGACAGGGATCCTAATTCTTAACTAGGGCTTCTCACCCTATGTTAAAAGACTGTCCTCTATAAAGTCTAATTTTCCATACGTTCAGAGTCAAAAGTCAAGTGACCCATGAAAAAGATCAGTCTGTAAATGGCTCTGTTGGCGAAAGAACACAGAATTTTCTTGAGACAGTTTTCTGCTGAGCACGCAGTGCTGACATGCAAAACCCAAGTAAAAAGAAATCAATACAAGAAGCTTTATACAGCATTTGCTGTGCATTTATAACTTAGGAGGAAAACTGTTTTCATAACTCATTTCTTCTAATTACTCTGCTTTGAACTGTTTTCATAACTTATTCTTCTAATTACTCTACTTTGAACTAATCTCCAGATGGCATTATAACTACAAAAAGGTTACTGAATACTTAAGGCAGAAAGATGGCCTCCAACAAGATCCTATCAATTAGTTCAATGACCTTCATTAATACTAATAGATAAAAACACATGCATCTCTAAAACATTTTTTTACATTAAAAACTGCAGGGATAAAACTATAAGAGCCGATGGCTAGGAAAAGATATTCCCCTTCAGTTCAAAAGAGTTAAATAGCATGAATTCTATTGTTGGCCATTACATACTGTGTTACTTTCCACAGTCTCACTGGTGCATAAACCAAAAAATAAATATACTAAGTATGTTTTAAAATGTCCTGTAACAAAATTAAAGCACCAACTGCCAGCTCAAAAGGTTGCAAGTTGTGGTGAATTGTATTTAATTCACGCATTTGGAAAAATACTATTTAAACAAGAGCAATAATAAATAAAACCATCAGCGAGTATTGGCTAAGATGAAGACTCATTTCTTCTGTATGGAATATTGGGATGACTCTTGAACAAGGTCATTCTGTGGGGCACCAAAACAGGATGGATGGGCTAGAACAGAAGTACTCAGGTGTAATTCCCTTGTAACATTTCAGAGGGCAGAGGACTTTGCTTGGCTCTCTCTTATCTCCCAATCGTAAAAATGGGAGGATAGGAAGAGAAAATTTGTAATGAAGTCCCAGGGGTTTTCCAACACTGTTTGAAAAGGAGAATAATGATGGATAGAAAACAGCAAGAAAACTCACCTTCATCTTTCTGTTCAAGCAGGTGTCCTCTGGAGTTATACCAAAGGATGTGTTCATACTGGCTGATGTTCAGTTTACATTCAATTAAAATACTGGTCCCCTCTTTGGCTATGATATCATGGTGTGCTGGAGAACTTATTAAAGCTTGAGACACTGCATGAAGTGATGCATTGAAAGGCCCAAAAGCAACTGTCCTGTTAAAAGCTACATTTTCCACTGTGAATCCAACTGAAAGATCAGCACTAACAGTCAAAATTAACAGGCAATAGCTGAGCTTCATGGAAAGCTAGGGAAAATTCCTCTTTCATTTAATTTGGAGAAATGAGGTCATATGATATTAAGCTGTCTGCATTGCTCTGAGATAGGAGAGGAGGCTCTTGATTTGCTCTGTGATGAAAAATGTCTGGGATCCAAATGCACTTTCAGGACCATCAATATTTGAAGTGGAAACTGGAAGTAAAACTGGAAAAAAAAAAGGCAATAGGTTTATTAATGACAGCAAGGTTAACATGTATTCAAATTTAATTTCCAGTAAACAGATTTCCATTAGCATAATACAAACTGTCAGCTGAGAGGTTCCAAATCAGAGCTTTGCTCAGAACACAGTAATAAAATGAGGGTAAGAAGGCATTAGCACAACCTCCAGTTCACTAGATGTTCATCTTCCCAACCAAATAAATAATCTCTGGAACAATAATCGTTACGGGGAAAAAGGCTTTACAAAAAGAACAAATTGTTCAGACTACTCGAAAGGCACAATTATCTTTAAAAGTGGATTCTGCATTTGTTACCAGAGAAAAAGTGCTTTCTTAATAGAGGAAGAAAAGCAAGAAAGAGGATGTAATTTCTGCCTCCCTCTCCACCAATATCAAGGTGCTTTTAAGCCCTGGCTTTCTAAAGCCAGTCTATCATTTACCATCCAGAGAAAAACCAAAGCACACACACACATCTGATTTTTAGCATTTACATCTACTTGCTCGATTTTAGGGATACAACTGGTATTAGATGTCTAAATACTATATAATATGATTTAATTACTTGGGAAAAGTCTCCTGGTTGTTATCTACAGCCAGAAGAGGAAGTCCCTTTCTGAACATCAGGACACTGATGTCTACACGTATTTCCTTTTTTACAATATCTCTTGTTGCTGCTGCATTTTCTAAGTCTGCTTCCTGCTATTCTTGCTTGTTTTACAATGAGCTCCTCTTGAAAATCTCTTAGTTTATGCTGCTTTATCTAAGCAGTAATATGTTCTTCACTGTCTTCTCTACCAAAACTTCATAGCAATGTGAAAAATTGTTTTGTCTAGGGACAGATACTCTTCAAATTAATGTGCACAAAATATATTTTAAGACATTAGGATACAGCCTTTAATTTTCTGTGTTTTCCACATAAACCAGAATAAAACCAACTTGTAACAGAATGAGATGACACTGATAAGAGACAATCTGTAATCAATTTTCCTGGAAGCCTGATTCAAGAAAATTTCTAATCCAATATGCGTTCTCTGAAGTTATGATTCCATCTAGACGGCTCCAGGGCCTTAAAAAAAACCATTTACAAAGTACAGAAGCCACAAGCTTGAATGTTATCCTAAAAAAATCTCACTTCATACCATTGACTGTGTGACTTCAAATTTATCACCTTTTCTTCTGCAAATAACAGATGTTAGTGGAAGGGAATTTCATAAATATCACAATACAAAAGGACCCATTTATTTAATAAATAATGCAGATGCTTTTCATCCTTCTAGAATTACCAGTTAACACTATCTAAAGCACTTCTGAAAAATAATGTAACAAGCATAAAGGTGATTTCTAGCAACTGTCTTTCATCAGAGACAAACTAAGCATATTCAAAGGGGGGAATTCTGCTGATGCTGTCCAGACTGGGAATTTTTTTTCAGTGAAAGTTAATTTGTCAAAGGTCAAACCAGATTCCAGACTTGACATCTGATGAGAAATGTGTTATCTGACCCATTCCCATTTCTGTTGTGGCTATTGCCAAAACCAGTTTAACAAAGAAGGCAAAGAAGACAGCTGCGTCCAACTCTCCTTCAAGCTTGACTAACCAACTCACCCACTGAATCCTGCAAGAGAAACTGGAAAACAGGCTCCCTACTTGTTTCTCTGTACATAAACAGTCCCTTCATCTGCCTTCTTCTTTTTTTTTTCTTTTTTTTTTTTTTTTTTATCATTGGCCACACTCTGTTTTCTATCACGCCTCTTGTCCTTTCATTTAAGATGAGACTAGTGCAGAGAACTCAATTATACCATTGTGCTGGAGAAGCTACTTTCCCACAGCTAAACAGTTAAAACCACTACCAAGGCCTCTTTCATTCCCGTTTTCCACCAGCTACACTTTAGGGAAAGCGTTACTGCGTCCTGCTCCCTCTGAAGAAGAGGAGCTCATCCACAGCAACAGCACAGGTCTGAAAAAAAAGTAAATACTAAGGCTGCTGTTGATCAACAACTATTCTTCTGTTTGAGGGAGTGGTTTTAACCTTCCATTTTTAGACCCCTGGTATTTTCAGGGTGTTTCAGAGCCTGCAAAAGGTTGCTGACACTGACCTGCTTGTTTCGGTAACCTTATGCAGACCCCACACAGACAGACTGTGGACTCGTAGTGGTTTGTGGACCACTGACATTTGGGTTGCTTTAAAGGTCTGTCACAGCTTGTGGTGGCAAGCAAGGTGCTGTGGTCCCAGACCTTCAGCTGACATCACCCTCTGACCCAGCTGCCTTCAGCTAAAAAATGCACTTCTGCAGGCATCAGACTTGACTTCAAAGCGCCTGATGCAGTTAAAACTGATGACAGATCTGCAGCAAACACAAACCCTCATCTTCACCCTTGAATCCCAGGCACATAATAACTTCTAGTCTTCTAAAACAATAACCTCCCAACTGATACTTTAGATTTATTAGAGAATAATCCCAGTGCCTCTTGTACTTTGCCTGTGCTATTGTCATTTTAAATTATTAAATTTGAATTGTTAAGGTTTCCAAGCGTCTGTGACGTTTCTCCTAAATGACATTAGGAATCTCACTCATTTATTTAACACAAGAAATACTCAGCAACATTTTCCCTCATAAGAATAATTATCTTCAGTAATTGCATATGCTCTCCACTATACTTGCACTGAGCCTGCATAATGCATAAACCATTGGTGATGGGTCATTTAATTTTACTATTAAATTCTTCGAGGTCTGATTTATTAGAAATTGTTTGTCTTTTGGAAAAGCCATTATTGCTAAGCAGACAATGATCTCTCACTGCTGAGTGCTGGGAACAATAAAATGATTTGCAAAATCCATATTCTTCATCCATCGCACTTATGCAAAACAGCTGCTGGAGCTGATAAAGGGACCCAAAAAGGATAAAGCGTGATCAGTGCCAACATCACAATTCTTCAACAAAGTGTTAAGCTCAATCAGGGTGAAATGTGCCAGAATAGAAACTGGCTATATTACAACTGAAGCTGAAGCTGAGCTCAACACATTTAACCTTTATTAAACCATAAGTTGCAACAACAAATAGCAGTGGAAAGATAAAAATCTGTGATGCATGTGCTTGTATGAGTCATCCTTGGCTCCTACCCTGAAGAAGTGTATTTGTGTCGAACTTAGAGCACTCTAAGAAGTCCCACTGAGGTCAGTGGAAGCACTGATAGTACTTAAAATTACACACATTTATATGGCACTGCAAAATTGGGGCCCAAGAGGTTGCAAGTTATATGGTTTTACATTCACTGCTTCTAACATCACTTCATACCTGGAGTAACGTGAGGCAATAAACTGACACACACCTGACAGAGCACAGGCTGCTGATGTCTTGCAGAAATACCATTTGCAAGCCCTCCCTGACCCTCTGTCAAACCAGGGAGAGGCATTTGGCAGAGCCCTGAAGATAGGAACTCCTGGGAAGTTTATGAACACAGAAAAGAACCATTCTGGGTGCTTCCAGCACAGGAGAAGCTGCAGGGAGGGCTTGCCTTCTGCTGGCACCAGCCAAAGCTCTGCGAGGGAGTGGCAGCACCCATGACCCAAAAACCAACCTAAGGGGCAAATCCACAACACCCCAGGGCCAGCCTCGCTGGTGAGGCTACCTGATATGATTTGTTGTTTTCCTATGCACATCCCTTGGCTGCCTGACAGGACACGGTGTTTTGCTGTGCTTTATCCCTTGGTTGCCTGACACCTGTCACGGGCTAACTCGCCACGACACGGCATTGGCTGCGCACAAAACAGGTTTTTTTGCCCTGTCAGCTAAAAACGATCAGGCACGAAGTTTAACATTACCCTACATTGTCCTCACAGCCCCTGCATGCTCCAAGCTCACTTGTGGCTAAGCGCTGGTGCCGCTGGGCTGGTGGTGGCAGTGGGACACACGACAAGCGACACGACCACACTGCAGCCCAGGGCACCGGGGTGACGCCATGCCAGAAACACAAACACACAGAATATTCTGAGCTGGACGAAAACCACAAGGATCATCCACTCCAACTCTTGCCCCTGCTCAGGACACTCCAAAGATCCCACTCCGTACTGGGGAGCGCTGTCCAAGCTCTCCCAGAGAGAGAGCCGTGCCCATTCCTTGGGAGCCTGGGTACTGCCCAGCACCCTCTGGGGGAAGAACCTTTCCCTGATATCCAACCTAAACCTGCCCTGACACAGCTCCAGCTGTTCCCTGGGTGCTGTCACTGTCACACTGAGCAGGGCTCGGGGCTGTCCCTCCGCTGGCCCTCGGGAGGAGCTGCAGACCCCGATGAGCTCCGCTCTCAGTCTCCCGTTCTCCAGCCTGACCAGACCAAGTGATTCCAGCCGCTCCTAATGTGGCTTCCCCTCGAGGCCCTCCACCACCATCGCTGCCCTCCAAACCCGGCCCTATTTCCTCTATTTCCACGCCAAAACAGCGAGGTGGGAAACAGGCCCGCGGCCTCCCCTTCCTCCGCTGGCCCGCGCCCCTCGACCTTGCCAGGTGAACCTGGCGGTACCGCCGCTCTCACCGGGACGAGGGTACCCGGCCCGGCCCGGCCCGCAGCTCCACCGCCGCCGCCGGCCCCGCCGCCCGGACGCGCTTCCCCGGGCTGAGGCCG
>VWYP01001609.1:84432-109824 GCA_013400435.1 Pycnonotus jocosus | reverse complement strand
CGGCAGGAGCCCCACGGGGAGGTTTAGGGGGCTTGGGGTGCGGTATGGGGCAGCCCCGTGTGGGGGTTCTGGACTCTGGGGGTCTCCCGGGGAAGCGGAGGCACAGGGAGCCCTGCAGGGCTGCGGAGGGTGCCGGGGCCGAGCCGGGGGCTGTGGTCGCTGCAGTGGCTGTGGAGGGGCCTGGGTGGATGGGCTGAGGAGCTGGGTGGGTGACAGCGCTGGGAGCTGTAGCTTTCCTTCGCTTGAGGCCATCGCTGCCCCGTGGCGGGGGCAGCTGCCCCGATTGCATCAGTGAGCGCCTGGCCGGAGACACAGCGTCACCGCAGGGGGATCCCGGGGGCCCTCCTGGGCTTCTCGGCTTGTCCCTGCCTGGCCCTGCAAGCTGCTGCCAGAGGAGCCCGGACGGGTGACACGAGGGCCCCGAGAGCAGCGTGACAGCCCCGCTCAGGGTGCCCAGCCCCGCGGTGCTGTGGCGGCTGGAGCTCATCGCAGCTCCTGGGGGGTGTTCGTGCCCTGCAGGGCTCATCCCCGCGTACAGAAGTGACCCAGCCGCTGCCTCCCTGCCTGCTCAGCTCTCTGGCAGCTTGTCAGCATTTGTCTCCTACACTCCTCAAAACAGCCATCCCAAGCGATTTGTTTTCATTTTTATTTTGGTGGAACACGTAATGGATTTCGTTATCTGAGGCCCTTCTGTACTTTCATTTGTTTTTCTGAGTTAGCAAACTGGTTTTTTTCCCTGTGGAGTGGGTGTGTCAGTTAGATAAAGCCACGTGTCCCTGTGGGACTTTAGACTTCCAAGTATGACATTTCTTCCAGTCAGACATAATTGGGTGTATATACATGTGGGTATGTGTGGCAACATTGTTGTGTTTGATTATTTAGAACACCAACGTGATGCTCTTGACCTAATGTCAAAGTGCAAGGGAGTGATTAATTTATTTGCTTTGCTTTCTGTGGATGTTTGTAGTCATGTCTGAGGAAGACAGCAGTGAAAATCTGAAAGATGAGACCTCTTACGAGGCTGAAAATGATCAGAAGACAGAGGAACTTGGCTGCTCTGAGAGCAATGAAGGGAGAGAACAAGAGACTGTGCCTGTGACTCGGAAAAGACCTGAACCCAAGCCCCCAAGCCAGCCTGCTGCCACGGAAAAGCCTGCAGGTGAAACCATCAAGGTATGTTCCTGTGCTTGCTTGGAAAGATGTGACTTCACATTTCATGGCTTTGAGCACATGAGAGCTCTGAGCATAAGCCCCACTCCTTTCTGAAAAATTCATATTGCTGTTCTCTGAAATGAAAAAGCTGCACGAAAGTCACGTGTCACAGACTGCTTGTGTTCCTTTCCTCACCATAATGCCTGCATTAGTCTTCTGTTTTTCTTCATTAAAGGTCTCAGATCCTCCTGCAGTTCAGACAGGGTGGGGCTACTGGGGAAGCTGGGGGAAATCTCTTCTGTCAACTGCGTCTGCCACCGTAGCTACTGTAGGTAAGGCTCTCTCTGGTTTTTGATAAATATTTTAATCATGTTTTGTGTCTCAAGCTGGTGCTTTAGAACTTGTTTCTAGAGAAAGGGATTTCAGTTATAGCAGCCATTATTGGAAAAATGTCAAGAGAATTGTTCAAGTAATGGGAAAAGCTTGTACCAAAAGGTACAGTAGATTAAGGAGGTGTGCACAGACAGAATTACTTTCAAGTTTTTAAGGCCTTTGTGTAATTTTCACCTGGTATTTTAAACTAGTATTCTGTCAGCCTCTACAACTTTATTTAAAAGCTAAGATGAAACCTTGTTTCATTACATTTGTAGGCAAGCTGGATAGGAGTTTTTAGTGCTGGTTAAACTGTTTTGAACAGAAGGAATCTGGAATAATAAAAAAGAATATCCGGCTCTAATTCTGTTTCTGTTCTGATTTTTGTCTTCTCTAGGTCAAGGTATTTCAAATGTCATAGAAAAAGCAGAAACAACCCTTGGGATCCCCAGTCCTAGTGAAATCTCATCAGAGTCTAAGGATGCTACAAGAGGTCAGTTTTGTACTGCATAAAAACAGCCCTGGAATGTTTTTCATAACATAATCAGCCCCCAAATAACATCACCTTACTCTGCACCTTGCACCTAGAGACTGATAAAATCATTAAAATCATACTCTCTTGCTTAGTTCTGTTAGCCCTGAAAAGTGGAGAGAAAAATAATGTGAGTTGTAGGCTTGCTTCTGGCTGATATTTGGTGTCTGTTGATTTTCTCCACTCTGTGGCTGACAGGATCTTTCTTTCTTTTTGGAAGTCAGGAAGTTAATTTTCTGCCTTCTGATGCAGGAGGTGAGAATCCTGCTGCCAGCAACACTGATGCAGCTGATGATGGCAGCTCTTTTCCTATTGCTGGGGCTCTTGAAGTTTTATCAACCATCTCTACTGCTGTCCAAAGCACAGTGAGTGAGTTGGGAATGCAGGAGAAAATGGGTTTAAGGGAGCTTTGGGGTTTTGGACTTTCATCTGAAACATTGTATGAGGAAACTTAATTTTTGGAATGCATGGTGATAGCTTTTTCTAACCTTCAGACAACCCTTATACTGAGCATTGCTTCTAACTGGCACCTAATGTGAAAGATGTCTTGAATTTTGGTAGTTCTGTATTTAATGTTGGTACATAACAAAAAAAATCCCGATGGTGGGTTGTGCAGAGTGTGCATTTCTGTGCATATCACCTCTGTACTCTGTCATCTCTGCCTTTCCTTTGGAGTAGTCAGCTAAATGCAGGGTCAGACTCATTCCTGGAGTATTTCCACTGATTTCCACAGAACTAGAGACGAAATCCATTCTCCTCTTCAAAAACCTATGTGAAGCTAGCCCAATTCGCTTGGAAATCAGCTTGCTCCTGTGACCATCAGAAATGCACTTCAAAGGAAGCCATTACCCGTAGAAACTGCTTTTGTGATCTGCTGTCTTGTCAATTTGCCTGGGAATCTGAAAGAGCTGCACATGGAAAGCTGGCTTCTGTTTCTGCTTTTAAGGCTCAAACAAAAGTTAGCAGTCAAAATCCACGGGTCTGGTGTTTACTCATTGGAAGGATGAGAAGTGAATGCTGTAATGTGTTAAGAACTAGCTTGTTCACAGACTAAAAAAATTATTTCCCATTAGATTGCTGCAACTGTCTGGGTGCTGTAATAAGCTGTTGGGTGATAATGTGTTGTGGCTCTTTCCGTATCCTGCTGCTCTCTTTGTGATGATTAGGGTTGAATTTTAGGGTGACAAGGATCAATTTGGCTTTTATGTGAGTGCCCAGCATAAGATTGCTGATAAAACCCTCCCAATTCAATTTCTTCCATTGTGTAATCTTCTCTGAGTTTTATGTGCTGTCTTTATCCAAATCTGATTCCTAGGGTAAAAGTGTTATTAGTGGAGGTCTGGATGCCTTGGAATTCATCGGGAAAAAGACAATGGATGTAATAGCTGAGGGAGACCCTGGATTCAAAAAAACAAAGGGCCTAATAAACAGAACTTCTACATTATCTCAGGTACAGCACTTCCCAATCAGCACCTCATTGGTTTCTCTTATCTCTTCTCCATTCTTTTGTGGTCCTGTCATTAAGCAACCATTTTTGCTGTTGAGCCAAAAACCTTCTCCTCCTGTACTCTCTATCTCCTGGCACTGTCACGAGGCCTCTTTTCTTTTTCAGGTCTTACGAGAGGCAAAGGAGAAAGAAGAGCAGCAGACAGCTACCGAGGTTACCATGGCTACTGAGAAGAAAGCCCATTATGGGTTACTGTTTGATGAGTTTCAGGGTCTTTCGCATCTGGAGGCCTTAGAGATGCTTTCCAGAGAGAGTGAATCAAAGGTAATGGCCTTGAGCATTTTGCTTTCTATTTTGAGTTCAGCTGAGCAGGGGAAAAAAGATTAGAAATACATGTATATACATGTAAAATCAAGTGCTCAGAACTTGCTGTAAAATGATGACAGAACTTCACTTTGATCCTTGCATTAGGATCTGGTGTTTACCTTGGGAGCACTTTGTCCTGTCCTCAGCACCCACAGCCATTCCCTTTAGCCCAGCCAGCCTCAGTTCCTGCAGGTCTCCAACTTTTCACAGGTTGCTTTCCTCACACCCACTGGTTTGCTGCCTTGGCCTGCATTTTCCATCCTGTTGGATGGATTTATTGATTCTCTCTTTGGCTGTGCTGCCCCTAACCAGGTGAAAGCAGTTCTGAATGCCCTCTCTGGAGAGGAGTTGGACACGCTGAAGGAGGAAATGGAACAACTCAAAGAAGCATTTTCTTTACCTGAATTCTTTGAAGAAGAAGAGGAAGAAAAGAAAGGTAAGAGAGCCCCAGGTTCTGAGAAGAGAAGCTGGTCCTCAGTGCAGAACCAGGCAGCCCTGATCAGTAGCTATGGGCATGGTGCCAAATTCAAGTTATTCTTTAGCTGGATGTTTAATCCTAGAGCCATCTCTGTCCAGGGGCATGACAGGTAGCAACACCCTTCATCTCTGAGAAGCTGTGCAGTAATTCTGTAGCAGGAATGATTTCTTGCCAGAGCAGGGTTAGAGTTGTTTGATTCATGGGCAGTTCATGCAACTGACCCCGAGCAAAGATGCTAATTCAGAGACAGAGTGTGTTTCCTTGACCAGGAAGGGAAAACTGTGAACAGAGTTGTCCAACATGTGGGAGAGCAAAAAGCCTTTTTATTTGTTTTTTAAATGAGAGTTAGCCACACAGAGCAAAAGATTCAGAGGTACCTTCGCACACAAGAGCCCTGATTCTTGAGAATTACATGGATTTAAATGTAAATTTCTTGCATTGCTTTTACCTAAATGCTCATCAGGGAGGGCTTACACACCTGCACTTGCTATCATTCAACATTTAATGTATCTTTTATATTTGCACATAATGGATCTCACATCTGCTGTGCCATATATAATAGGAGAACCACAGGCTCTAAGTGATATTTCAGATTCTCCAAGGTGATGTGCAAGTTAGTGTGTTATAAAAGGCTGCCTGTAAAAAATAAAAAATATTAAAAAAGGAGTTACCTTAGCTACAAAACCAGAATTGAGAAAGCAAGAACTAACCTTCAGGCACTGATGTCTCCACCTTGGCAGAACTTACCTTAGAAATTGTATTTGAAAAGGCTGGGTTTGATGCATTCTTGCCTGAGGTGATGATTCAAAGAGAAATAAAGGAAACAGTTGACAGACTTGTGCAGAACTAGTTGTGCATTGAAGTGCTGCTTATTCCTGAACCTGTCCTTTGTGTGGATTCTTTAACCTTTCCTGTCCTTTAGGAGATGAGGAGTTCACAAAAGAAGTAACAGACTTGTTCTCAGAATTGCACATCTCCTCCAAGCCAGAAAAAGTGATCACGGTGAGTTATTTTCCATATTCTAAAAAAGCTGGAGTTTCCTCATGGAAAGGGCTTCTCTTCACCTGTTTTGCTTGTGAAAATATCAAATGCACAAAACCAAGCTATATTTTAGATCTTTTGGCAGTGATAGGCAAAGGACATGGGCCTTTATGGGGCAGAATCATGTGAGCCTTCAGCCACCACGGTGAAAAAACCTACAGTCATGAACTGAAGGCCTCCTCTTGGTACAAACCACCTGGTTTTACTGTGTTCAGGAGCTGGTATGAGGAAGAATCACTTTTCTTGCCATCATTTCACTACCCTTCAGATCCACCAAGTGGCAGCAGCATTCTGCAGACATGTTTTTAAAGCACCTCTGATAGTCTGGTCTTGTTGGTAAACTCCAGCCCCTGCTGCTGGAGAGACAACTGCCCTGAGCTACATCAGTGCAGCCAAACTTCTGCAAAATCCTAAGGGCACTGGGATCATTTGTCCTGGTTCTTCTCAGAAGCTCAGAAGGAGTTGTAGCTGCTTCTTTCCTCTGGAGAGATCCAATACTCCATTGTCTTGTGGTGTGCAGGGGGACTTCATTCCAGTCATTAAATATGGCACATCTTGCTACAGGTGAGGACATCTGCTCATGAGTGGATAGCACGATTCAACAACAGTCTTCCTAAAGAGGAAAAAGAAAGTGAAGAAAACCAAGAAGTTGAATCCAGAGATGGTGACCAGGATGCTAAGAAATCAGTAGAGGTAACTGAGTAATCAAGGAAAAGAATATCTGTCTGCACAGTGTTTATCTGGCTGCTGAGTTACAGTTGTGACTCACAGGGTTTATGGGTTTATTTCTGTGTGGGTTCTGAGGTCTGAAAGGGCAGTGGTAGTATGTTGTGTGATTGACTTGTTTTAGATAATAAAAGCTGCTAGTTTTTGTGTTGTATGCAGAATTTTTGTCACTCTTGCAGGATATTCATGCATTTGCCATTAGAAGCCTGGCAGAACTGACAGCCTGCTCCATTGAAATGTTTCACAAAACTGCAGCTTTGTTTCTCTATGGGCAGAAACAGGAGGTGACAGCCACAGACAGAGCCAAGTCCCTTTCACAGTGAGTTCATCTCTCAGTAAATGGATAGCATATAATTACTGATTAAACTGTCTAATAATTCTTTGGAAATCCATGCAATGCAGGGCTCTTGAATTCTGCATAGGTGTTTAAATTTGAGAATTGGACAAATTTGTGAATTTCTGTGGCATCATTATCTTCCAACAGAACTCAGGTGTCTCTTTCCAGCTTAAAGACATTTCCTGATAAGAAAGAGGAAACCGTTCTTGAAAGCTTTGTGTAGCCCAGAAGAACATTTGCCTTAAGCTTGTGCTAGTCAGAAGGCAGAGATTTAAGACATGACAAAACAATTGTACAAAAGTGATTCCTGATTACCTCTTTGTTAATCATTTAGTATGCTTGGTACATGAGATGGCAAAATTACTGCACAGAAGACACTTGGCACGTGTCTGAAATGTGCAGTACTTTCTAATTCAGAAAATTACACTTGCCAGTAAAAAAAGGCAAGCTAGTACTGTTCCTTCTGTAATGGATGTGTGTCCTCTGAATGCTCTTTAAGATCTTCTGCTTTAAATATTTATTTCCCCATCTGTCCCCTCTCTATTTTATTTGGGAAACTTCTGAATCTTCATACACCGTTTACATCAATTTTGGTTTAATTTAACTTAATAAGCATAGAAGCAGAGCATGTTTTAGAGGAATGTTGAAAGAAACTTCATCTTGAGGACTATGTTTACTTCAGTGTTTTCCCTGTCTTCTTCCACAGACTGACGATCATGCTGTGTAAAGAACTGTCAGCTTTCTCTAAAGAGTTCACAACATGCTTAACGACTGCAGGGGTAAGAGTCACACCTCAGTTCTTAGGAATGAGATGTGGTTATTTGATAGCAGCCTTGGGATCTTTGCCATGAGGTGCTTTTTGTTTGTGCACATTTACCTATGCAGTTTTTAACTTGTGAAGTGGTCTTTTGGGCCAGGGTTCCTCAACTGTGGCATCTTGAGCTTTTGAGAGCCTGGCCCAGAGTGGGTGTGGGAATTGATGCTCACAGTGCTAAGGAGACAGAGGCAAATAAAGTTTGTGAGCTTGTTGTGGGTTTTCCAAAGCACTTGGGTGTTCCTGAAGATGGTATCATCATCTCTGGATCATCCTCTTGTCCCCAGTTCATTTGAAGATGTGATGTGTATTCATACCCGACCTGTGCTGGGCACATGCAGGTTACTTTGTTCTTATTTGCATGCTACAAGGCTGCTAAGCTTGTGGCTTAGCTTTTCTCTAGTTAAGGGAGCACTGGTGGTTTTAAACTTACTGAGGATTTAGCTTTATCTTGCTTGAAGAAATGTGATCAAATTTTCAATCAGGATAATATATGTCTGATCTCTGCAGGTCAAAGAGAAAGCAGATGTGCTTAATCCCTTAATCACTGGAGTGTTTTTGGAGGTCAGTTGTGCTAACATTAAAACTTCAAGCTAATACTTTAAAAATAGATGTGCTGCTTCTTCCCACTTTAGGATCCTTATGCATGCCAAGTTCTTTAGGTCGTGGTCTAAAATTATGCTTACCTGTCTAATAACTTGAAAGTTGTGATAAATGTCTGTAGATTTGCACAAGAGATGAGTTACTTAGCGAGGAGTGAGTGTCAGCTCACAGTTATGATGGGTCAGGAGACACATATTAAATTCAGCAGTCTGGATTTTTAGAATTTAAATGTCCAGAGTTAAACCTTAGACAAGTTCAGAAATTGGCATGCAAGAGTCCCAGCACTTCTTTGCTGTTAAATTGATTCTCAAGCTTGCAGAGCTCTGAGGTGTGGTAGGAAAGGGGTGTTTGATGTTCATGTGTTCTTCCTTCCTGTCACAGCATGCTATGCTTCACTTAGAAATAAACACTTTTCTTCTTTCACTGAAAACAGTATCCTGCATTTGGATTGGAACTGATCTTGTTTGGCAGTCTTTAAGCCATTTGCTTTTTTTGCCTAGTGGCATAAAGCCCCTCAAAAACTTGACATAAAATTGATTTCTAGAAGGAAGCCTTTAAAATCCAGCAAGCACTAGGCTTCTGTTTTTTCTATGCAATAATCAATGCTGTTTGAAATGAATATGTGGTGAGTCAAGCTGATTGGTAGCATGGCTATTCATTTGTGTATTTTGATTTTTGTTTTCACAGGCTTCAAACAGTGCTTCCTATATCCAAGATGCCTTCCAGCTCTTGTTGCCTGTACTGCAGATCTCTCTTATTGAGGCTAGAACGGAACTATCACAGTAATAAAAATCCTTCTAATTAAGAACTTTTTGACCTTTCCACTTCGTAGTTTCCATGCTGGAGAATGATGTAATGGCTCTTATTAAAGGGAAAAAGATGAACTCTGTTCGCTACTGCTGCAAGAATGGTGATTAAGTGCAGTCTGGCAATGACAGCTCTTACAGCACACTGAGAGATGTGATTAGCATAGTCCAGGCTGGTGGACAACGTGACAGACTTAAAGTGCAGATTGCTTCTCTGTTTCATGGACTGTCTGTATCTTTTCACTAAAATCTCTCTGCTGTATGTGTTAATAAGCTCTTTGTGTTCACAGTCCAGAGAGCTTCTCCAGTGCTGAAGAGAAGAGTAGCAGCTGGCTAGTTAGAGTTAGCTAAAATCATGGTGTGATTTTTAAGTCAGACATAATTGGGTTCCTGATAGCTCTGCATTCGTGTTGAAGCGAATATTGGATAGGAGGTGCAAGAAAAGGCAAATTTTTGTGATTATGAACCTTGCAGTTCCTAGAATAGAGCAGAGAGGATTCCTGATCAAGCTGTTGTTGCTGAAGAGAAGCTCAGCTTCCTGAAGATGTCTGTACTGACTCAGGGATGTGGGACAGGGACTCTCACCAGGGGGCTGTTTCTCATTGTCTCACGCTGTGCTTGCTTCAGCATGAGCTGGGAAAATGCTGATCTGGCCCTGAGAATGCAGGCACTTGGCTTTATAGCAATAAATGAGGACTGGCTAACAGGGATTGATTTGTGTTTGGGCACTTTAATGAGAGAATTCAGCAGGAGGATTCCCCTTTTCCAGTGCAGCTTGACATGTCAGACTGTTCACAGACTCACATACTGCTTGTCTTCTCTTTCTGTGGAAAAACACTATAATGCAATGCTCCTTCTTGGAAGGTATATATTAAAGTAGGGAGAGAGGCAGCAATTTGGTTCTGTTAGTAGGAATCCTAATTTGCCTCAGAAGCTGCTCTATGTTTGGTATCTATTTCTTTGTGCTGTGCAAGTTCCCTGCTTTGTTCCTTTATCTTTTGAGCCTGCCCATGGGGAGGCAGCAGCCTCTGTTGGAATCACAAGAGCAGGAATGCACATCTAAAATGGAATTTCAAGAAGTCCATAATAGCTAATCAGAGGTGACTGTCACACCTGCCTCTGCACTTGCTCATTGGTAACAATGATGCTCAAATCCCCTTTTGAATATCCTCTGGGTTTTAGCAGGTCTTGCACATCTCTGCTATACTGAAGGCTTAGAACATTCCTCTCCTCTACTTGTGGAGTGGAGAAATGTTTTGGGTTTTTGTTTTGTTTTGTTTTGTTTTGTTTTCTATTAGAATACCTTTTGGCTAATGCTCTGATTTTATATATATGGAAAAAACCCTGCCTTAGTCGTGGTTAGACTGATCAGATCTCTGAAGGGCAAGCTTTTTCTGGCATCTTAAAACTGGACTTGAAAGAAGTGTGTCTGGGGTAAAAAAATCTGCACTACAATAAAATCTGTATTTTTTTTCTTCTTTTGGTTGATAGCATTATTAAATAAAGGATTTGTTTTGACAACCGTTTCAGTTAAAAGCTATCAAGGTAGCAGTGGGCACGACTGAAATAAAAGAACTGTGGGGTTTTTCCTCAGCCTTGATTGTGTTTTTTGGGGCAGAGCTGGGTGCAGCTCTGGGGCCAGGACAGCTGGAATTTTTCTCATGGCAGGAAACTGCTCTGAACCCAGGCTGGGGAGTGAGAGCTCCCACAGATGAGCTCCCAGTTCCTGTGTCAGTGCAAAAAGGCAGCTTTGCTCCTGCCAGAAAGCCAAAATGTGCAGGAATGTCAGAAGAGAGGAAGTAAAGGTAATGGGGTTTTATGAAGCAGCAGCTGCTTTTTTGCAGATAAATTCTACTGACCTCCAATGCTTTAGTGTAGAGTAGTTTAATAATTAAAGGAAATGAGGTTATATTTTTTTTTTTAACATGCAGACAGTAATTCCTTTAGTCATGTGCCCACCTGGAGTTTGTTACAGCAGCCAATAATCAAATGTGCACCAGCTTCATTTGTGTGCCAGTGCAAGGATTGCAATAGACAGCAGAAACAGTTCCACAGTTGCTGAAATCTTCCTGCCCAAAGGATTCATCAGAATTCAGCATCCAACTGTCTGGAGGTCTTCCTGCTTGGCCTTGCCTTCTGTGTGAACCTAATGAGAGCTGACAGTAATTTGAACACTTCTGGTAGTGTTCAGGGAGGTGAGAGGTGGCTGAGAATAGATAAGAGTCAGCTAAGATGCTGGCAGTGACTTGGAGGGGTAAAAAAAAAAAGCCTTCCACAATTGTTTTCTTTCCTTGGGAGTGATTCTGTTAGTTGCAGCTGTAAGAGCTGCTTCCTGGCAGCTGCTGTGGAAAGGTTTACAACATAAAAAAGGCTTGGGCTTCCCAGTGGGTTTTGGGATGTGCTCCCAGGCCTTGCCAACCACCCTCCCAGGGACTCATTTTCCATTATTAACACATGTATGGTCAGTAGCAGCAGAACTTCTGGCAGGATGAGCAGTTGTCCTCGTTTGGAAGAAGCAGCAGCTATGCTGCCACTGGTGGCCCTGACTAAAGGGACACCTGTCCTGGGTCACCCACAGCACAAATTAAAGGGCCTGACTCAGAGGCAGGAACCGGGGAGCTCGTGGCAGGAAGAGGAGGGCTCTGGCATTTCCTTCTCAGGAGTGTACATTGAATCCAAAATATAGAGAGTGGTCTGTGATGATGTGACCTAGGCACAGATGAGTGTTCTGTAATCAAAGGCTCCTTGGCACAAAAACAGAGGACAAAAGTGGCCTGTACTGTGCTAATCCATGTTTTCTGGGAGTCTCCTGTGACAGCAGCTCGAGGTTGCCATGCACTGGTGTTTTGGGTGCTGGCTGGCAGGTTGTTTCCCTCCTTCAAGAGCAGCTTTGTGCCTGCTGCAGGGTGAGACCAGAACCTGTGCAGTCTGTGGGCTGGGACCTAGAATTGTCCCTGGCTGCCACTCTGCTGTCCTGCCGCAGGAAGATGCTGGTGGCTGCAGCCTGGCCTGCAGGTCAGGAGGGTCCTGGTTCTGTGGGTGATGCTTTGTGTCCCTGTGTCCAGAGAGAAATAGCAGGGCTGTCCCTGGGCTGTTGTCACTGCAGGATGCTGGAGGCATCAGAGGACTGAGAGCCCAGCTGGGGCTGGCAGGGAGTGAGTAATGTGGTCACCAGTTAAAAACAGGTTGGAGTTTGGTATTTGTGGGGGAGGATCCTCCTAAGGTGGCAGGAGCTGCTCAGAGGCGTGGGGTGGATGCCTGTGCTGGTCCCAACACCAAACAGCTCATCCCTGGTCTGTTTTTGGGGCGCTCCATGTGCACATCTCCACCAAATTCCCAGGCTGCAGCGACCTGGTGGCTGTGTCATGCTGGCACAGATGGGATTGCTGCCAGCATTTATCCCAAGATCAAGTGCTGGCAGCAGGAGTTCCCTGAGCGATCTGTGTGTGAGCTGAAGCATCTCTGTAAGAGCACCAGAGCTATTGATTGCAAACTGGCAGCAACAAGGACTCTGCCACCAGCTTGGCTGAGCTGCTCCAGGGTTTATCTGCCCTGGACATTAAAACCCATCCCTCATTTCCAACATAAACCTGCCAATGGGACTGTTGCTGTGGGTTTGGGATCAGTGCAGGCTGTGCTGGAGAAGGTCTGGGGCAGAAATAGCCAGGTTTTTGGGACAAGTGATTCCTGCAAAGCTGCTTGCTCATGGCATGGGTTATCCAGAGATAGGTTCTTTCTGTCAGAGGGGGCTTCACACACCCTGCAATTACTGTAAATGAAAGTCAAATGATGGTGGGAGCAACTTTGTTGTAGAGTTGAATGCGTTAAATGGGACAAATCTTACGGGAGAGCTAATTTCTTTTATTAGGTGGGGAAAACAAATTAGCTGGATACACAAGCCCTTTCTGACACTATTGTTACTGTTATTATCCTGTACTGGTGCTGTTAGAAATGAGGGCATTGCCTTAGAGGGAGGGCACATTATGCAAGTGTTTAGACGTGCTGGTAACTGCTCTCTGCTGACAGGTATTTACTTAATGATATGTTGGAGTAAAAGCCAGCAGCAAGGACAAGCATTGGAGGGAGCTGGGAGTGCTGAGCTCTGCCTGGTCCAGCCTTTCCTGGACCTCCTGGAGCTGCCTGACACCTCCCACCCACTGTAGGCATCCCCCAAAGCCCCTTTTCTGTACTTCCAGCAGGGTCCTGGCCATAGCACATTCCCAGACTGAGTCCCTGGTCCCCATGGATGTCTGCAGCCTCCAGAGCTGCCCTGACTTGCTTGAAGAAGGTCTTTCTGCTCCTGCCTGTGCTGGAGGCAATGCCTCTTGTGGGTACCAGTGGGACAGGTCACGTTTCCTGTGTCATGTGCTGCCCATGATGGTGGCAGAGCCAGTTTTTCTGCTCCAAAATTGGGGCTGGGGAGGAGACCGCAACACTCAAATACTCAGAGCCCTGGTTGCTGCCAGCCAGGCATCGAGGAGATCACTTCTTTTTCAGCTCTAGGTAAGGCCCTTTGCTTTCTCCCTTATGCCATCCAGGGAATTTACAGACTCATCTGTGTGTTTTACAGGCTGCAGAAGCAGAGCAGGACAGCAGGGTGAATAAGGGTGCAGCAGGATCATCCCTGGGACAGCTCATGCTCCATGAGGTTTTGGGGATGGCAATGGGGGTCTGAGCTTTGTGGGGAGACTTCAGTCCCCTGGCTGAGCTGGGAGTGGGCTCACTGTGAGCCTGTTGTGCCTCAGAGGCCATTCAGGCTTCATCCAGAAGGGTATAAATACCCCAAACAGGTTTGCTCTGTTAGCCAGAGGTCTGATCCAGCTGCACCTCATGCCTGGCTTGGCTATGGACAGTTGCAGCTGGTCCATGGGGACCATCAGCTGGTTGCTGGGTTTTGCTGGTTTGTCTGTCTGGGCTTTAGCTCATCTGGGGCAGGCAAACCTGCCTGTGCAAACATGAGGTGGCTGAGGCTCCAGAGGAACAGGCAAAACTGGATCTGCTGATCTGGGATCGGATGGAAAAAGCTGAGCATTGGCAGCCATCAGGAGCCAGCACCCATGGAAGGGGCTGCACAGGGTGCTGGGTGGCAGCCCCCAGACAGGAGCTTGTCAGAGCCCACCCCTCTCTTGGAAATCAGCAGGGTTGGTCCCCAGGGACAGAGGTGGCAGTGCAGGGGGGAATTAAAGGGGTTTAACCCCATACAGAGACATTTCTTGCCATGTGTTGGGGCAGAGCTATCCCTTCCCAGCCCTGGCTGCTGGACTTTGGTCTGGTTGCCCATCTCCTAGTGCAAAGTTTGATGTCCAGCTCTGTGCCTTTCCTATCTGTACCTTGTGCTTTCCCTAACTGCTCCCCTCTGGCAGTGAAGGCACAAGGCAGGGGCATCCTCATGGATTTGGGGCTGGGAACACCATGGGAGCCATGGGGCAGCTTTGGTGAGCAGAAGCTAGGATCAGAACATCACCTACACCTTCTCCTACCCCTTCCCAGGGCTGCCTTTTCTTTTGTTAATGTTTGATTATTTTTAATGATTTTAGATTACAATGTGATTATTTTCAATTAGTAGTTGCACTTCTTAATTACGGAGATGAATTAGATTGCTGCTCATTATTAATTAGATTTTAACTTTGCACTGATTACATCTTCTATCAGTCACTTCCCACACTCTTTTCCTTCCCATCCAAACTCCTTCTCCCCCAATGCCACCCCAAACCTCACTGCTTCCTGCTCCCCTGCAGCATCCTGAGGGTTTTAAAACTTGCCTAGAAAATACAAATCAATACTATTGCCTCAGAAGCTGCAACTGGCTCCTTCAAAAGGGCCAATAATACCAACCAGATGATGTTATTTTGTAGCTAAAAACGATTAAAAGGAAGCATTAATATTCTGCCTTCTTCCATCACTGGCTGGAAGAGAAACTATTTCCTAATTACCTGCTGCAGCAGGGGCTGATCTGCTCTTCCCTGATCCCGTCACCTCTGCTGCCCTGTTTGTGTATGAGAGGGAGGGTTTGACCTGCCCAAGCTATTTCTTAGGCTTTGTTTGGGCCTCCTATTTTCAATGCAAGCTGTTTCCTTTCCTTTCTTTTCATCTGCCACCTTTTAGGCACCTAGTCAATACTTGGGAGTTTTCTTACCCTTGCTCTTGGTTTCTTCTCTGCTTGCTGCTGTCTCCATCTCCCTCTCTGCCCCTCAGGGAAGGTTTCCTTTCTGCCAGGGATTCCTAGGAGTCCCCACACCTGCTCTTTATTGTTTCTTCCTCATTTAATTCGAAATACTTCTGTAATTTGCACCTGCTCACGGTGAGAGGTTAAGACATCTCCCTGCCCTGAGATTCCTCTGCTTCCATCACTCCCCACTCGCTGCTTTCCTGGGCAGAGGGGGCTGCCTGGGTGAGCACAAGGTCTGGTCCTTTTGGTTTTTGTGCAGTCCACAGATTGTTTGATCTCCTTCCCTGCTGTTTTGGGGGGTAGGAATTACACAGGGTCTCTGTGAAAACTGAGTGTTCCAGGGAGGTGTTTTCATCCCTGAAATACTCACCTTCCTCCACTCTTGTTGCTCCTTCAGGTGCTCTCTGTTCCATAGGTGTGACTCTCCCGTGCCCCAGAGCTCTTTGGCTTTGGTGAGATGTCGACAATCCTGAAATGTGAGTGTTTGGTGTGGGCCCAGGGGCACCTGCAGGATTTGTGTGTGCTGGATGCTGCAATGAACCTTCCTCTGTGCCCTGCTGTAGGGTTTGGACGGGAAGATAAGGAGAAAGAGGAGAAGGAAGAAAAGGAGACGGAAAAGACTGAGGGAGAAAAAGAGAAGGAGAAGCAGAAGAGGAGGAAGAAGGAAGAAGAAAAGGTAGGGGAATGATGGAGTTTTCTGCAGAACCATTTACATCCTGGCTGTAAAGGGAAGCCACCTCTGGCCCATGGCAAACCCACACCTGTAGCAGATGAAGCTATGCTGTCCACAGCCTAGAAATCAGCGTCCGTGGCTTTTCCACTGAGACAAAGCTGTCTCTCTGCTCCCAACATTCCTAGTTAGTTCTCCCTGCTTTTTCTTTCCAAATGGGATGCTGCCTGGTGTGGACAGGATGCACACACTGTGAAATCCTTGCTCTTGGCTCTGGAGGGCTCTGTGGTGCCATGGTGGTTCCACAGCACACCAGTGGTGCCAAGCCTGGCTCTAGACACCCATAGGACCTCTCTGACTTGAAGCTCTGGCTCAAACAGCCGAGTGCCAGAGTTCCTAGTGATGCTTGTCCCTCTTTCTTCACCCCAGCAGGGAGAGGGGGAAGAGGAGAGGAGCAGCAGCAGCTCTGACAGTGACTCGGAGGAGGTAACCTCACCTCCAGCTCCATGCTGGGGCCTGGCTCCCCCTGGCACCCCAGCCCTGTGGGGTTTGCACCTACAAACCCCCGTGTGCTCCCAAATACCTGCAATGGGACACTCAGCACGGCCCTCACGTGCTGTCCCTTTTCTTTCTGTTCCCCCAGGACCAAGGCATTGCCAAGGATGATGAGAAGGAAGACAAGGATTAGTTTTTCCATGCTGGAGCAGCAGTGCACTCCCTGGGCACGCCGAGGAGCTGGCGATGGAAACGGCAGCTTGTGCTGGAGGGCACTGGGCCACTCCTAGCTAAATAAAGATGTTGTGATCTCCAAAGAGAAACGCTATTTATTCACCCAGTCACACTGCCTACCCAGCGCTATCTGTCCCCAGCAGAAGCAAACACTCAAGGCGGTGATAGGTGGGGAGCTGGGGTCTGGGTGAGCAGGTTTTGTACAAGACTGTGACAGAGTCTGGAGAGAAGTTCAGGGGCTCTGTCTGCCTGGCTCTGCACAGTCCCTCCGGATTTGGCATCACCAGCATCCTCCCCGTGCCCTCCACGCCATTTGTTGTGGGATGGAGCAGCGTGAGTGTGGACAGACGCCTGGTGCTGTGCTGAGCTGTTAAAACTGATTTCAAATTTATCAAAAACAAACGAAAAGCAGTTATGGGGGGAGGGAAACCCCGACAAAACTCTCTCTTTTTGCAGCACTGACCCCAGCGCAGAGGCCGTGCCTGTTGATCCCCAGCCCCGCCTCACCCGCCGAGGGCTGGCATCGGGCGCGGCGCCAGGAAAAAAATATAAATGGGAAAAATTAGGAAAAATGAGCTGGCACCGCCATCTACCGGGAATGAGACGTCTGGCAGCGGGGCTGCGGGTTTCATAACCGCTCGGCTGTTTTGTAAGGCTCCCGCAGCGCTCCGGGGGCAGGGAGAGCATCGGGGACAGGGAGAGCACCGAGGACACGAAGAGCTCCAGGAACAAGGAGCGCTCCGGGGGCACGGAGAGCATTGGGAACAGGGAGAGCATTGGGGACAGGGAGAGCATCGGGGACAGGGAGAGCACTGGGTCAGGGAGAGCATAGGGAACAGGGAGAGCTCCGGAGCGGGGAGAGCATCGGGAGCAGGGAGAGCACCTGGAGCAGGAAGCTCTCCAGGAATAAGGAGCGCTCCAGAGGCAGGGAGAGCATTGGGAACAGGGAGAGCACTGGGAACGGGAAGAGCATTGGGTCAGGGTGCGCTCCGAGGACAGGGAGAGCACCGAGGACAGGGAGAGCGCCAGGGACAGGGAGAGCGCCAGGGACAGGAGGCGCTCCAGGAACAAGGAGCGCTCCAGAGGCAGGGAAAGCATCAGGGACAGGCAGGGAGCGCTCCGGGGCCAGTGAGCGATGCAGGGGCCCTGGATGCTGGCAGGGTCCAGCCGGCAGCCCCTCGGAGGGGGACACAGGACCAACATCCCGACCCATTGCTGCTGCCGGCAGGCAGCATTAGGCCAAGCCCAGATGTCTCACCATCAATAAAAAGTTCAATCCGAACCCGAGCATAAGCTCTCCCTGCTGTGTTGCTGCCTTGTTTTGTTTTCCTTCAGAGGTGTATTTTTATGAGTGTTTCCTTGAGTAAGGCAGATTTCAGGCAAACTCGAAATTAAAAGTCAACACCGAGGAGGATTTTACTTGAAACCACAGAATGTGGCTTTGGATGTTATTTCCATGGAACAAATGCAGCCAGCTCTTGTATAAGCACAACAAACAGCAGGAAAGATGCTGAGGAATGTTGTCTTAATTATCCAGCACAAAGATTAAAGGGAAAACACGAAGATGAGAAAAAACAAACAACCTCAAAAGCTAAACTGGGTTTCAACGAGCTGGTTTGGCTTCAGCAAGGAAGGATTGATTTTAACTGCCTTATTGCTTCATGAACCCTTGGGTGCATTAATGTAAAATAATCCTGTGTGGGGTTATTTTACATATTTTACTTTTCTCTCTGTGCATGTACACAGGACTCTTGCACAAGACACAAATTACTTCCAAATAGTAGATGGAGTCACAGAATTTTACAGTTCCCTCAGGCCACACTACTACAGGATGGTAACGTCTTGGAATAAATTCTGTGTTTGGACATGAAAAGAAGAGGCCTTGCCTTTGCTTTTCAAGATAAAAGTTGGAAACTTTTCAAGCATGGTGTGCCAGACTCTGAGGTCAAGCCTGCCTGTAAATGCTCAGTTGGAGCTGAGAGGTGTTGCATCTCAGTGGAGTGGGACTCTGCTTTCCAGCTGACAGGTATTTCAACTAAAAGTCCTGAAATTGTCCTCTGTGCCTTGTGCCCCAGCTCCCAAAATGGGTGGAGCCTGCAAATGTCTGTCTGCAGCTGACCCCACAGCCATGTCCTCATGCTGCCCCAATCTCAGCATCTTCACGTGCTCAGGGCCAGCTCTGGGCACCCTCTGCAGTGCTGGGGAATG
Source organism: Pycnonotus jocosus (assembly GCA_013400435.1). Classification (NCBI taxonomy): domain Eukaryota; kingdom Metazoa; phylum Chordata; class Aves; order Passeriformes; family Pycnonotidae; genus Pycnonotus; species Pycnonotus jocosus. The sequence goes on along the minus strand of VWYP01001609.1, from coordinate 91,374 downwards.
GTGAGAGCCAAGCCAGGAGAAGTTTTCCTTTTTGCTGCTTGTGTTTCACAGTTCCTGCTGCAGGCCACTGCACCAAACTGTGCAGACACAGCACGTGCAGCCAGATCCCTGTGGCAGGAGAGCAAAGAGCCAAATACACCCAGGGACTGGCTGTGTGAACCTCCAGCCATCTCCTCCAGCAGCTGAGCTTCTCTGTCCTGCCCTTGGTGCCTTGCCCTGCACGTAGCTCCCTCCCCTCTGCTCCCTTTCCTGGCCTTCCTTTGAACTGGCCAAGTTTCCCCAAAAAGTTGTGGAGGTGAAAACCATTACAAGTTCTCTGGTGTCCCTAATTCCCCATTGCATCTCAGCCCTGGCTTGAAGCCAGGTGATGTGAATGGGCGTAGAGCACGAACATTCGTGCCAGCCACAGGGATTAGAGCTCTGAAAATGCTTAGTGGAGGAGGCAAAAGGCAGGTGGAACATCTGGCTTTTGGGGATGCTGAGGGCCTTCAGTCACAGCAGCTCAGTAGCTCTCCTGAGGGACATGACCTCGGTGTGCTGGGATGGGTGTTTGCCCACAGACGTGACAGGCAGCAGCTGCCCAAGCGCTGCTGGGCCTGAGGTCTGACTTCACCAGGGTGTTTAAACCACCTCCTTTGCTTGGAGCATCTGCAAGGTTCAACCAGGGGCTCCTTGGAGCTTCTGTGTCTTCAGCTGGCTGGGAGAGGAGCATGGAGCACAGAGCTGGGCCAAATGCCCATCACACCGTGCTCTGGAGGGGCGGAGTAGGAAAAGAAGACCAGCAAGAGAAACTGGCAGCCGTGGAGTTACTTAAGCAAGTCTTGTTTACATAAATTTATATAACTTTGGCTGGTCCTCATGGAGCAGGAGGGGTTGTGCTGCCCCTGTTCACAGCATCTGGAGGTGCCTGCAGGGATCCTGCACATGTGGCTGTCTGCAGCCTCATAGCAGCAGAGATGCCAAGAGAGTTTAGGTGTGGAAAAGAATTGTTTCCTATACCATTTCATGCAGAGATGCCCCCAAACAGAGGCATTTTTCTATAAATGCCAACAATTTAGGAACAGAAAGGTTGGATCTTTTTTTTGTGATGAGACTTTTCATCTTGCATCTAGGGGCCTTATTACATAAAGTGTCCTATTACGGAAACAAGGCTCTCTAAGGTAAAGATCAAAAAGAAATCTTTCCGCTGTTCCCAAGTGACCTTCTTCATGGAAAACTTCAAGCTGCTTTTTCATTCTACTAAAAAATGGAAACAGTTAAAAATCCTGACTTTCCCAGAAAAGCTGATTCCTGCAGCCCTGCTTATGATCTGCTAATCTCTGCAGAGTGCTGGACAGAGGTTTCCTATGGAACCACTCTTCTTTTTTTGAGCTGAAAAAGAAGAAAAGCAAAACCCAAATGGAACTGGAGTCATACAAGTGAAGAGTGTTTTGGAAGGTGAAATCCCTGTTCCTGCTTCCTGCACAGCACTCAGACTTGCTCCTCTCTGTGCTGCATGCTTCTTGTCCCGTCATTCTGAATATCTGTAAATTAAGACTCTTTGCTATGATAATTAGCAGCTAAAAGTTATAGCAGAGCTTTATTCTTGGGATTAATTTTTATAAAAATGATGCTAAGGATACACATCTTTCCCAGCACCTTTCTCTCCCCTGCAAACTTCTCTGGGATTCTGCATTTGCTCTTTCAGAAGAGCAGAGCAGGCTCCTCACTCCCCAAACCTCACTCCAATTCCTTCCTAAAACCCACAGTGGAATGGTGCCAGGCTTCTTGCGAAGGACAACCTTCAATTTGCTCTGGCAGATCCACCAGGACAGGTTTCTGGGTGACAAATGTTCCGAGCACTAACAAGCTGACCTCTTTAAAAGCCGTGACGTGTGTGCGTTATGAAAGGAGGAGCTGGCGGCGGGGCCTTACCCAAACATGATTCACCTGCTGCTCAAAGTGCACCAGAGCTGGAGCAGAGCCAGCCCGTGGAACAACAAGGCACAGACAGAAATATTTGTCTGCTCCTTGAGCAGAAAGCTCTGCCCAGGCCACCGCTGCCGTGAACAAGCCAGGAGCCCACAGGCAGCTATTTATAACTGTGGTAGAGGCACAGACCTGCTCACCCTGCCTGAAATGCAGCCCAGGATGTGCTTAGGGCTTCATTCTGTCTGGCTGAGAGGATCTGCAGGCAGACCCTGAGCAGCCCTCTGCATTTGTCCCCAAGTCTTCAAGGTGCTTCATTCTCCACACAGTCAGACACGGCTTTTGGATGGAATTTGAGCCACTGGCTTTGCAAGAGCTCTTCTGTCCTCACCAGGGACACACAGTGATGGTGGAGATGCTGGAGCTGAAGGAATAAGGACCAGGGCAGAGGATGAGGAAGTCAGACCCTGGATCTGGCCTGAGAGCCCAGAGGCATCCCCGCAGAGCACGCTCTGCCAGCTGCAGAGCCCACCCTCTGCCACTTGCAGCCTCCTCTGGCAAAGAGAACAGGCAGCGCTGGGTGCCTGCCAGCCCTGCTGGCATCTCTGCCAGGTGGGTGGGAGCTGCACAGGAAAAGTGGAAAAAGGAAGAAATGAGGGAGGCAGCACGTACTTGCTTCTTGCTGAGGCAAGGAGCCAAAGCCACAAGAGCTGAGTGAGTGGGGCAGGGCAGCTGGTGAGACCCCAGGTGCAGTGATGGGCCACCATGGTGTCACCCCTGGCCGTAGGTCAGGCACACAGACACACAGCAGTTTGTGAACCTGGCAACTTCTGTCTGACCCTGCAGTAAAGGCTGGTTACAAATCTGCTCTCCCCATCCAGAAGATTAAGAGAGTGATGTGACCTCCAGGTCTGGCCCACTGAAATGCAGCTCCCTCTGGACACCAATCTTCTTGGAAGTGGTGGATGTTGCTGCAATGTAAAAGTGTCCTCAGGGAGTTGGCTTGTTATGGCTTTTCCTCCTTTAATCACTTTGTTGTGTTATCCATGGCTTTAGGTGGTGCTGAACAAGCCCTGCTGACTCTGGGCTCCTCCTCGGGATCTCCTATAGATGGAGGATCTTCAGCTTCAATAGAAATACCAATAAAACAATTGTAAGGCATCCAGGCAAGCTTACAGCACCCTGCACCACAGCCCATGGTCTTGTCACCCATCCAGGGCTTCCCCTGGGATAACAGGGGCAGTTCTGATCTGGTTTTGTGTTCTCTCCTCAGGGGTGTGTGGCTTGTACATGACTGCCCATGCTGTGGAAAAACACATCTCCATCTATTTTACATGGGACTTGCTTTCAAGACTCAGCAATAATATTCTGCCAACCTCTTTGTCAAGATGTTTGGCTGGAGAGACTGAAATGAGCCAGATACGAATCTGGGTTCTCCCACTGTGACTCTCGAGTTTCCAGGAGTTCAGGCATAAGCCTAGTTACATGAACAATGAGATAATGTTACTTTGCAGCTCTCTGTCCCACCAATCCATGTCAAAGTCAACTCATTTCTCTAGGAATGATGCTGCCTCAGGCAAAGCCTGTATGAGTCAGAAAGAAAAAATATTAAAGTTTTCTTAATTCCCCAACCCTGTTTACATCTGATCCTCTGTACTGAGAGCCAGGACCTCTCTGAGCACTCAAGCAGCAGAGTTTCAGGACTTGGGAACCATACCATGTAATTCATATGATTGCTTCCTGCCCAGTGCCTGGTCAGCACAGCACAGAACTCAAATCCCAAACCCCACAAAGCACTGTGACAATCTGCCTGCCTCTGCCAAGAGAAAACCCAGCCTGCAGTAGCTCCCCTAACTGCACTCAGAGACCTGAGAGCAAAGGTGCAGATTATAAAAAATGAGCTCAGGACAAAAGGTCTCCCACACCACCTGCTTCCACTTCCTTTTGTTCCACTTCCCTGGAAAGGCTTTGAACCACATGTGGCAAATGGAAAAACCTGGTGGTTGAATAACATCCTGGATCTAGAAAAACTATGATGTAAAGAAAGAAAGAAAAAATTCCAGGAAGCTGATGTGTTTGTTGACAGGCTTGGGCAGGAGGGGGAAGGGGGAATGATGCAAATAACTCCCTGCATGTTATATGCACATAGTGAGGTACAAAAATAATTCCTTAGGCCAGCTCTCAAGGCTTGCAGACAGCCAGGATCCAGGTGCACTGCTGCTGGGGCACAAGTGTGTCTGCACAGGTGCTTTGCCTGATCATCCAGCAGGCTGCCTGGCACTTGGACATGCCACTGTGAGCCCAGTGTGCCCCTTGCTGATAGCAACACTCCCCATCCTTGGCTGGGATTCTGACACTTTCCTCCTTCTGCGGGTTTAGAAATGGGAGAACTGGTTTCACCTCTGTGCAACAGGACTTTCAGGTCTGGTGGTGGTGGAGGAAGTTGGTGGGTAGAGCAGGGATAGCAGTGTGGAAAAGGGCTCATGATATTCAGGGTGCATGTTCTTGTTTACAAGTGCTTGTGGTGCCTTTGAAGACACCCTAAGGAACACGCAGGCCTCCTCTCTGAACAAAAAAAAGGCAACACTGGGAAGGTGCTGTCACCTGAGAGCCACTCCTTAAACCCTAATGTGTCAAAACCAAGTGTCAGTGCTTGCAACAAACATTTATGCACTAAAAATGAGCAAACACAGCTGGTGTGAAATCCCTGATCCCCATGCTGGGCTCAGCAGTCTGGACCACATTAATGAGGCTGTGCTGGAGCCGAAGCACAAGTGGACGTGTGGCTGGGAGCCAGAGGAGGAGCTGCAGCAACACCTGGAACTCTTCACCCTGCACTGACCCTGGGATATTTCCCACATCTAAACTGAAAAAAAAAAATAAAAAAAATAATCCTGTTGTGCTTTGCAAATAGTTCCTACACACAGTGTGATCTGTCCTCTGTTATGCAAGACATGATGTTCTCATCTGGCTAGCAGAATGGTTAGCATTAAGCATTTAAAGCTTTTTTTTTTTTCTTTTGCAGTTATGTACTGAGTCAGCACGAACAGGGCAGTGACAAGAGAAAGCATTCGGAGTTCTGAACCAGCTCAGCTCTGGACAGATTGAAGAAAACAAAATGTTCTTGCACACTGGTGCTAATGAAGCCTGGTTTGTGACGGCCTCATGTGTCGTGGTTGATTGATTTTAAAGTGTATTATGCAAAGGCAGCAGCACGCCTGCTCTGCTTGTGAGGCGCTGGAGAGCCCACACATGTTTGTGGAGTGAATCAGGAGGTGAGGGAAAGAACGAGGCAGGTCCCAGGAGAACAGCCCCGTGTCTCCCAGAGGAGCTGGCTGGGGAGATGAAAGATGCTGCACTCCTCACCTGACAGCAGCTGGCCCTGGCAAAGGGCTGCTGCTCCCAGGCTGAGCCACACAAACAGGTTGTCGTGCACTTTGCTGAAATGTTGGCTGTGGTAGCTAAAATCACCCTCATTTCTTGGCTCACGAGCCAGGAACGTGCCCTTCTTGAGGGGTAAACTGGAGGCAAAACTGGTGAGGCCTCCCTGGTGGCAATCTTTTTTTATAGTCAATCGCCAGGTTTTGGTGGAAAAACGAGCCATGGTGAGAACTGAGAGTGACATGAGAGTGTCTGCTGTGAATGAGCTTTGTCCACCATGGGAGAACTGCCGGGGGAAGGGATGTGCAAGGTCCTCCGAGGCAGGGAGGGGAAAGGGTGAAACTAAAGACTGACACTGCAGATGGGGACATGGAAAATGTCCCCTGCTGGGCAGAGTCCCAGACAGACTCCAATGCTCCCAGGGTGACCACTATCCCTAATGCCACGCTCAGCTTTTCAGGGCAGTGTTACCAAATGTCACCTGAGATTTCTCCAGTCTGGAGGGATCACTTAAAAAGATAACGGAGAAAGCAATAAAGCCTATCAAGCCCACATAAAATGCTTAGTTGTTGAGCTTTTAAAACCACTCATGAGCTGTTTAATGTAATTGCAATAGATTTGGAAACAAAACCTGCTCCACAGCTCAAACCTCTGCCAGCCACTCCCTCAGTGGGGCACGGGTTTCACCAGCACTGATGTCCCACTGGTGATCTCTCTCCCTGAGCAGCCCTGCCAGGGTGTGCATGGGTTTGGATTGTTTTTGGGGACACAAAAATGAGCCTTTGAGGAATGTGCATCATCCTTATATAAATTCTGATCTACTGAGCTCCAGAGCTGCCAGATTTCAGCTGTTTTTTCTCAGCACCTGCTGTGCAAGAGCTGCTGCCTTTTTGCTGTATGATTGTGTGGTGAGGGGATGCATCTCCCTTGTGACACCGAGCCCACCCTGGTGGTCTGTGAGTGGGAAGGGGATTGTCCACATACAAGGTCTGAATTCTTCAGTTCTGGGTGAGTAGGGCATCAGAGGGAGATGCAGTTTCCTGTGTATTTTGGAGGCGTGCCCCTTTGCCCACAAACATGATGGGTTTCCATGGAGGATGATGCAAAGAGGCATCTGGTGCAACCCAGCCTCACCAGCCTGCCCTGCTCTGGAGCACCCCACAGCCAGCACTCCACTCCCACTCTGGTGAGCCTCAGACAGCTGAGGGACCCCAGATGCTGTATTCTGTGCCAGCTGCTCTGGAGCATCCCACCCTTCTGTCCCCATCACAGAGCATCCTGTGTTGCTCAGGACTTGTGCTCCACAGCACCCCAGATACCCCAGGCAGTGGGTGGCTCCAAATTGCGCTGGCCCCACTCTGAGACACCCCAAAACACCCGCAGCACTCTGCACCTTGATCCTGCTTCAGGGTGTCCCAGATCCTCTGCGCCCCCGTGCCCATCTGGTGCAGATCTCTCTTACGCCTGGCGCATCGCTTCAGACCCGGTGTCCGGCTCGTATTTAGCACCCCGGCTGCGGGGGGGATCAGCAGCGGAGACCCCCAGTACTCCAGCACCCCGGCTCGGGGCACCGGCAGCGGAGCCCCCCAGCATTCCTACATCTCGGCTTGGGGGGTGGCATCCACCCGCACACTATCCCCGCTTGGCCCCCGT
>VWYP01001609.1:42130-84400 GCA_013400435.1 Pycnonotus jocosus | reverse complement strand
CGGCCGGGCCGGGAGCGGCGCGGGGCGGAGCGGGGCGATGCGCGGGGGCGCGGCGGCGGCCGGGGCGTGCGAGCACCGCCGGCTCTAGGGACAGCTCCGGCTCTAGGGACAGCTCCCCCGAGCGCCGCCATGAGCGGCTCCTCCAGCCCGAGCTCCCCAGCGCCCGGGGAGAGCCTTTCCGGGCAGCCCCTCGGGCTGGAGCTGCTGCGCTGCCCCTGCTGCCGCCTGCTCCTCTGGGAGCCGGTGACCGCGTCCTGCGGTCATTCCTTCTGTAAGCCGTGCCTCGGCGGGGCCGGGCCGTCCCGCTGCCCGCTGTGCCAGGAGCGGCTGGAGCTGCTGGGCATCGGGGAGGCGAGGTGCAGCGTGGTGCTGTGCGGGATCCTGGAGCGATGCGTGCCGCTGGAGCGGCGCCTGGCCGGGCTGGCGGAGCGCGTCCGGGAGCGCCTGGCCCGCGGGGACGCGCGGGACGCGCTGAAGATGGCGCAGAGAGGGGTCGAGCTGGGTAAGGAGGGCTCGGGGGCTGGCAGTGCGGATGGTGGGGTGCGGGGTGTGAGGGGCCAGCCCAGCAGCCCCAGAGACGGGGATGCACGGGCTGGGCTGCTGCAGCAGGTGAGTACCAATGTGGATAGCAATGTAGGTCACTGTGTCCCTGCAGCTCAGCGCGCTCCAAGGCTGCACGGTCCAGAGCTGGGAGACGTGGGAAGCTGGAAGTGTTGTGAGATGGGGATGGGAAGGGGGAAGGCAGCTGCTGGGCATTTCTTCCATATCCGTGGCAGTTGCGAGGTGCTGGGAGCGGTGGGCTGCCCGGCAAACCGCGCCGCTCATCCCGTGCCCGGCCCGCGGCCGGGGTGCGCCACCCGTGTCCCCATCGGCCACGCGCTTCTGGAGAGGAGCGAGCAGCAGATCCTCACATCTTGCAGCCCGACAGTGTTCCAGGGTCAGAGGAAGAGCTCTGCCCAGGGGGTGGCCATTATGTAAAGTGGCTGGGATTTGTCCAGTCGGGGATGGACATGTCCTTTCCCTCAGAGCCTGGTGAGGACACGGGCCGAGCTCCTGTGCCAGCCCCATGGTGCGGGTCAGCACCCGGCCCGGCCCCTTCTGCAGCCGGCTCTGGCCAGACATTTGCCTGCGGGGCCGGGATCGGACCCGGGGGGTGGGGTTTGATCTGCTTTAATGTGTGGCTGTAAGTGGATTTCTTGGAAAGTAATACTTAAATAAAAGGGGTTATACAATGCGTCTGGGGGTTGGAGCGACGGAGGCAGAATTTCCCTTCTCGGCGTTTCTATGACAGCACTGAGCTCTCCTCCCGCAGCGCAGGCTCTTATTCATTGCCTGCTGCTAGACAAGTGCCAGGGGTTCAGGGTAAGCCTGGAAACGAAGGGCTGAGCGGACCGGTCGATCCTGGTGTCGGCAGCAGAAAACAAGTCCTTTTATGCAACCTCCAGAGGCATCCGTCTCTCCCTGCACACCCTCCTGCAGAGTAAAGGCACAGGCACACTTCCCTGGTACTCCTTTGCCAGGCTTTTGCCTGATTGGGGTGTACAATTACACGTTTCTTTAAAAATCCTTTGTTAGTATAAAGAGGAAACGTGGCAAACTCCATCCTCACTCTTCCCTGCACATTCTGTTCCACGAAAGACAGGAAAGTCTGGCTGAGGGCAACAAGGAAATTGCAGTCACAGCCTCAGCTCCAGTGAACCTGTGCTTGCTGGGGCTGCCAGGCTCAGCCACGTGGGTGGTGCTTTCAGGATGTGTTTTCCAACTCCTGCAGCTAGCTTTCAGCTGCAGAGTTTTTTACGGGCTGCTTTTCACCTTGAAACAGAACCACTGATAAACGTTTGACCCATGGGGATGTTTTATTTTGCTTCTGTGCGCTGTGATAGGGCAGTTCTCAGTGCCCTGCTCACCCCAGCCTGTGGAGCAGCTCGCTTTGCTTGGGTGGAAATAAACTGTCAACTTTTTATCTTCATTCTTTCTGAGTGAACAACAGAAAAATGCACTGTAACGCGTAGCACAGGAGGCCCTCTGACATGCCTGGAGCGTGGAGGCTGGCGAGTCTCTGGGGCTGCCAGCTGGCTGATGGCCCTGGTGTGTAATGATATCATACATCAAAAATAGCTGCAGCAGCAGAGAAATGCAGAATTCATTGTCCTGCTTTACACATCTGGGGGTTTGTTTGTTTGTGGTTTTTTGCCAAATCCATTGCTTTATTGCTGGGCTGTGCAAATGTTTGAATGGGTTTGGCCACATGGAAAATAAGCCTCTAGACTTTGTACCTGTTTGTTCATCCCTGCTTGTTGTCAGGGGCTGGGATATTTCACCTCTGGCTGGGTGCTTGTGGGACTGAGTACTGAGCAGCAAGTTCCCATGTTTCCTGACTTGAGCCCTAACATTGGCTAATATTATAAAGGAAAACAAACTCCCAGGGACCAGGTGCTGCTCTGCTGCACAGCCCAGTGTAGCCAATGCAGCTTTTGGTGCAGGAGTGGCTGTGCCTGGCTCTGCTGCTCTCTGGGTTAGGGTGACACCAGGCAGGGAGCAAAGTCTCGCTGTGCTCTGTGCTGGGCATGGGGACAAGGGGGCCACAGCCATGGCAGAGTTTCCTCCTCTGTGATAAGAAGTAGTGGGTGCCTGGGCAGGGTGACAGCAGAGGCAGGCAGGGAAATTGGTAGATGCTTCCTGCACCCTGCTGTCATGGGGCTGCCAGTCCTGACCTGCAGTTTGCTGGCAGAGCTGCATCAGCACCGTGTTTGACCCAGGTGAGGAGGAAATGCTGCTGGGTTTGGAAGTGCAGGAGAGACATCATCAACAGTGATGTTTCCTGATGATTGCTGATCAGCTGCCAGCCAGGCCCATGGACCCAGCTTGCCCCTAAGAGAGCTCCTGGCCCTTCAGCAAGGTGATGTTGCCAACACCACATTTGCCACAGTAAATGCAGCAGCAGTGCCTGCAAATGGTGCCTAATTTATGATACAAGGCTGGCCTCAGTGCATCCTGCAGGGCACCACATGTTACCTGTGCTGGACCCACCATCATCCCACAGGGAGCTGGGAACCAGTGGGAGAACCTGCATGACACTGGAGGCCTCCCCAAATGGACCAGGGAGCAACAAGTCCCCAACCCTCAGCAGCTTTGAGCTGATGCTCAGAGCTGGGAGGATGCAGGGCTGGATGACAGACCTGTTACCTGAGCTGGAACATCATCACTGCACTGGATGTAGGTCACCTCCATGAGCTGTGATATAACGGGGTGGGTCTGGGCATCTCTGCATTTCAAACAAACATTACCACACCTGGTTACTCCATGAGTGTGGGCTCTTGGGGTGCTGCTTCCTCGCTCTCCCTGATGTCTCCCAACCCAATTCTGCCATTGGCAGTGCTGATAGGAAGGAAGGTCCTTATATGGTTTTCTGAGGTGGGAAAGAAGAGGATCTCACTGCCAGTTTTTTAGGAAAAGGCAGGAGCATGTAATGCTTGCTGTAATGACTAGCATTGTCTGTGGGACCTGTGCCCTTCAGCACCCTAACATCCCATCAGTGACATCTTGCTGAGAAGGAACTGGATCCTCAGTTCTCTTCCTCAGTTTAGGGAAATCTCAACCTTTTCTCATACTTGGAAACCCCAGTCATGTGGTGCAGGCAGATTCTCACACCCCCTTGGCTTCTCCTCTGCCTCGGGAGAGCAGTGGCACCCAGGTGGGTCTGGAAGCTCAGGTATTGGGCACTGCAGTCCTGTTTGAGAAGGTGTTATCGTGACTCTGCTGGGTGAGTCAAATCCCAGAGCCTGCCTTGGCCACAGCCCTGTAGGGACTACATGTATGGGTACACATAGCTTTTTTGCTGCATCCCAAAAAGATGGATTAAATCTGCATCCCAAAAAGATGGATGAAAGCCCAGATCCCTGCATGGCTGAGCCCTGAGGCAATGGTGGGGTCTCTTGGCTGAGGGTGTTTAGGGAAGATGAGGAGAAAAACAAAGGGAAGAGCCCCAGTTTAGAGGAGATAGCTTCCTTGCAGAGGCTTACAAAGCCAGTGTCCCCTGACCAGGAGCAGTGCAGGAGTGTGCTCAGGTGAGCAGTGGCACAGGGACTGCCTCACTGTGGTGGGCTCTCCCCAGCCTCATCCAGCCCCACTGCCTCACCAGGGCTCATCTCACGAGTGACCTCGTTTCTCTCTGCAGCCCTGGACTGCAGCTCCCTGCGCCTGTGCCGGGCAGACGCCTTGGTGGCACTGGGGCAGTATCCAGAGGCACTGGAGGACCTGGATGCTGTGTGCAGGGCTGAGCCTGGACAGCACGAGGTGAGTGAAGGCCACATCGACTGGAGCCAAACCACACTGTGCAGGAGCAGTTTCCCGCTCTCCTCAATGCTCCATTGGATTCATGCTGCTCAGAAATGCACTTTGACAGACCCACTGGATTGCTAATCATGTGGTAGGTGCTGTGTTGCTCTCACAGGAGAGCTCTGGCACCGTGTCCACCCTCCACTCCTTCTCCAGCTCTCCCTAGGCTTGGCTTTTGCAACTGCTGCACTCTGGGGAGTCCTGGTTATTTTAGGCAGATCTAATCAGGAGAGCAGCCACATGTCTGGGTGCTTTGGCTTGGGCTGGGAGCAGGCAGGAGGCAAGGGGACATTCCCTTGGGGCTGGCACAGGAGCTGAAGGGGCACATGCTCAGCTGGTCACTGTCCCATAGTCAGCACATGTCTTTTCTGCTCTGCAGGCCTTTTTCAGGAAAGGGAAGGTGCTCCTGGAGATGGGGCAGAGAGCTGAAGCCCTGCTGGCGTGGGAACACTGCCTGACACTCAGTCCCCATTTCCAGCCTGCTCGGAGAGAGATGGAGAAGGTGAGTTGGCTCTGCCATGTTCCTGTGCTCTCACAGCACACAGGGAGATGTCCTTGTGCTCTGAAGGACTCAGCAGAGTGCTCAGCCACTCTGCAGGGAGCAGAAAGGTGCTTTGGGGAAAAAGAGGGAGCCTGGCAGCCCTTCCACCTCCTTGCATTTTCCTCCTAGCATCCCCTAACCCTTGCTTTGTCCTTGCAGATCATCGTGGAAGGTGGTGCTCCCCAGCCATGCACAGCTACACATCTGGGTGATGCTCCCCTGAGCTCAGCTGGTCCCCAGGTCAATGGAGGGAGCCCAGCCCTCCCATCTTCCACACAAGCTCAGGTAAGAGCCTCAATATCTGAGTCTGCAAGGAGACTTAATGTGCCTCTGGGACATCCCAGTTAGCCAGTGATGTGCAAGGAGGTGTGACAATGGGAAACCTTGTAGGACATGTAGCCATTCGTACCTGGTTGTGTGCTGGGATGAGAATCTGCAGGCAGTGCAGGGTGAGAGAGCAGGTAACATCGGGGCTGATGCTGTGGGGACTCAGGAAACAGAGGAGACTTTCTCTCTCTGTTCATCTCAGTACATTCAGGGAAAAAAGAAAAAAAGAAAAAGAAAAAAAATGAATTTAAAGTTTTTTTTTCATCTGAAAACCACATTTGAGGATAGTTCAGACCATTAGCAGCTGTTAAGGGAGGTTTGTATTTTCCTCTTTGCCTTCTATAAACAAACTTAAAGGGTTTGGAGAGAAGAGGGAATTCAGAAAATTACCTCAGATACACCCAAATAGCAGTTGGTAGGTCTGGACAGAGTGAACCCATGTTTTAACCATGTGATGGGCAGCACTGTCACTCTCCTGCTGTCCTGCAGATTCAAGGTGTTAATGTGCAGCAACACTCGGGCAAACCTCCTGGTGCCGTCGGTCTTGGGGGGACAGATGGGACTGTGCATTCAGAGGGAGAAGAAATTTTGGGCTCAATTTCATCTTGCTGTGCCTAGGATGAGGAGGGAGAGCTGTCAAATGGCCGAGGGGATGCTGGGTCTGAGCACAGCCAAGACACAGCCACCCTTTCCCAGCGGGGGCAAGAACTGGAGACTTCGACAGAGAGTCAGGGCCGGTGGTTGTTGGGTGAGTGTCATCAAAGGTACCACAATGTTGTGTCATGCAAAATACTAGTTTGAAATCCATTTTGGCACTGAAAACTTGATGTTTGCACTGTGTCCAGCTCAACAAACAAATATCCCAGTGGCACATGATGGGGCAGCTCTGGCCAGGACTTTGGCTGCTTCTCATGCACGTGAGGAGGATCCACCTGATCTTCCTGTGTGAGCAGGTGAATGTTTGGCTGCAGCTTGGTGACAAATGCTTGCTGAAGCCAGTCATCACTTGTTCCCTGTGGTTCCCAAGGGTTTAGATAGGTTTTGGTTTAGATTAAATTTCTGTGTGGGGGGCAGGACATGCCATGAGCTGGGGAAGCAGCACCTCCATCAGCATTAACTTGTCATCAGTGTCCAGCCAGGTGGCTGCCACATGTCTAGATCTGCATAAAGCAGTGATGGCTCATGGCAGGTCTTCAGAGACTTCCATCCTGGAGCTTTTTGGGCCATTTTGCTGCCCAGTGCCTCAGTTTCCCTGCCTGCAAAAGGAGGAGGTACCACTTTCCTCTACCAAGCACCACTGACACACCAGCCATGGATGAACAGATGGGTTAATAGAGGGATTTATATTGCATTTCCTAGTGGTTTTGTTTTTCTTTGACACTTTGAAAGCACTTTGTGGTGCAGTTATGCCTCAGAATGAGGTCAGAAAGCAAAGATTAATTTTCTATACTGAAATGGATGGTTGTCTTCTCTTCTCTTTTGCCACTAGATAAAGAGGAGGAAACAGCATCAGCAGAGTGTATCCAGTCATGCCTCAGGGAGTCACTGAGCATATCTGACTTGGAGTGCTCGCTCTGCATACGGTGAGTTCTCTAGCAGGAGAGATTTTAGGATGAAGAATTAGCACCTGCTGGGTTTTCTTTACTGGTGTGCATCTCTCTTCACACCTTAATACAAGCTCAGTCCTGAGAACTGCTGAGATGTAGGTTTTGGTACAGATAAGAGGGGAAGGCAGGGCTGTGGGACACCCTGCCAGGCTGCAGGAGCTCAGATCACCCTGTGTCAGGGTGCAACATCACTGGGGCTGTCCCCAGGAATACAGGTGTGGAGGTGAGAATGTTCACTGGGGTCAAAGACCAAAAGCAGTGGTTGCCCTTTGTACCTACAGGCTTGGACAGGAAGGTGTTGCCCAGGGAAATTCCTTCCATGATGGGGATGTTGCAGACCCAGAAGGGAGCATTTCTGAGCCTGGTGCAGGTAGAAAAGGGAACAGGGCAGAGCCTGTGTTTGTCTGCTGGCTCAGGGCTGGGGAGGGAGTGGTGTTGCAGTGCCACAGGGCATGCTGAAAGCAGGCTGTTATTCCTGGTGTGTCCCAGGACGTGGAGCAGTTGTGCAAGCGGCTGCTGGCAGAGCTGGGTGGGTGTTGCACTGCCAGACGTGCAAGTCGGTCAAGGTCCGGCATGGCAGCTTTTTCCAGGTCTGTGCATGGGGGAGAGAGATTGAGGCTGCATCTGATCTGAATTATGTCAATTTGGGTCTCTTCTGAAAGAAGGAAACAATGTTTAGGAGGAATCAGGGTTTTCTTGAGACCTTAATTTAATTTCAGATCCTGAAGCTACCTGTGAGCAACTTGAGTGCTTGCTGCTGGCTCTGCTCCTGCAGCAGGGGAGGAGGAGGAGCTTTCCTGTCTCTGCCCTTTGGATTACATACCAGTGTGGGTGTCTGGGGAACCACAGCCCTGGCAGGACCAAGGGGTGCCATGTCTGCACTGATGGGATCTGCTGGGACTCCATGGAGACCCTGCAGAGAGGGGGAGCAGAGCCCAGGCTTGGAACAGTTCTCATCTCACATCATTGAGCAAGCCCAGCAGTCTGAGCCCAGACTTTCTAATTAAAGGGCTAATTAAAGTCTCTCTCTGCCAGGCTTATCTGTGCTCCTTTCCCTTTGTTGCTCTCTGCAATCCATTGACTCTGATCCCCCTTTGCAGGATGTTCTTCGAGCCGGTGACGACGCCCTGTGGTCACACCTTCTGCAAGGAGTGCCTGGAGCGCTGCCTGGACCACCGGCCCAACTGCCCCCTCTGCAAACAGAGCCTGAGAGAGGTGAGGGCACCAGTGCCATGGGATGGGAGAGCTGGGATCCAGCTCCAGCTCAGCTGGCTGCATGCCCAGCACTGGGGTTGGAAGGTGCTCTTACATTAGCAGCTCCCTGGCATGGCAGTGTCAGCTCCACTCAAATGAGAATGACCAGACAGTTGATAATTAAGACCAAGAGATTCATTTCCACAAGATGCCACAGTGATTTAGTGAGATTGTAAACAGGAGAAGAGAGGGAGAGAGAGAGAAAGAAGCAAATGCTAATTACCTTAAAAAATGGAAATGGATGGAAAACCTGCTAGCCTGGAGATTTTATTTAATCTTTAATGAAAAGGGATTCAGATGAGACCATCAGGGAAATTAGGTTGTCATACAAGGGCTGCATCACTGTCAGAAACGGGACACTGTATTGGACAGGCCCTGGCTCTGAGCTGTGTCTGGAGGTCTCAGTGAAGCTGCCATCCCATCCTGCTCAATGGCTTAACATCCCCCAATAGGTTTTATCCTTGACTTTCTCTGGTCTAAAATTACCTTCAGTTCCAATAAAAGCGAGCGTGATTTGGAGTCTGGCAGGGCCTCAGGGCTTCCTCCCTGCTCTTCTCCAACCTGTTTTTGGGTCTCATTCCTTTCAGTACCTGAAGGCTGGGAGGTACAGCCCCACAGTGCTGCTGGAGGACATCATGCTGGCCACCTTCCCCACACAGCTGGCTGAGCGCCGGGAGCTGCACCGGGACGAGATGGCAGAGCTCTCCAAGTAAGGAGGGGCTGCTTCTGTGTGTGTGTGTGCACATGGGGACTGGAATGGGCTCTGAGAAGGCTGTCCACACCCCATACCACTGCTCTGGCTTAGTTCTGCTCAACTGATGTCTGTCCCACCTCCAGGACCACATTGCAGCAGTGCTGGGTGGGTGTGGACATGCCCCATGGGGCACCTGGGGGTGAGGGACCATCTTTGCAAGAAGCTGTTTCATGGGCAGACCAGACTCTGTCCTTGGTCTCTTCGTGAGCCAGGTGGAACACTTGTGTTGCCAAGTGGAGCATCATTTCTTGTGGTGAAGGATACACCTGGTTTGGGGGAGCAGCTGATGCAGAGCCATTGGGATGGGATTTACTTGGAGAGGCATCACAGTGATTTCTCCTTCTGTCCCTCAGCCTGACCAAGGACATCCCCATCTTTGTGTGCACGATGGCCTTCCCTGGCATCCCCTGCCCTCTGCACGTCTTCGAGCCTCGGTACCGCCTGATGATCCGGCGGTGCCAGGAGAGCGGCACCAGGAGGTTTGGCATGTGCATATATGAGAATGGGAAAAGGTGAGCTCCTGGGCAAGCTGCCCCCTGCCCCAGCTGATTTGCCCCTCTGTGCCCTGGCCCCAAATGTCTAAAATACTGAGTGGTTCAGAAAGATTTTCTGTCAGTGCCTTAAAATCAGCAGGGATCACTGTGCCTTCCCCACTGTGCCTTCCCCACAGTACAGAGTGAAATGGGATCAAGGAATGAGGCCAGCACTGGTGCTGCACAGAGCCAGTGGTGGCTGTTAAATACAACATTCTTGGAACAGCTCCTGACTCAGGATGTCTCTGAGCTCCATGGTTCTCTGGCTGTGACCTCCAGCTCCTCTCAGTGAGCACTAGGAGTAGACTTGATCGAATCTCTGAATTTGCCCCTGCCCAGACATCTTGTCTTGCCCTGGGCCTTTTCCTGCTTTGGAGACAGTACCTTTAGGAGAAGCAGCTCTCTTGCCACCCGTTAGCCCAGCTCAGGCCCTGTTTTGTGTCCCTGTGTGCCTGCAGCTTTGCTGACTATGGCTGCATGCTGGAGATCCGTCAGGTGGAGGTGCTGGCAGACGGGAGGTCCTTGGTGGACGCTGTCGGCCGGCAGCGGTTCCGCGTGCTGAGCCGTGGGCACAGGGACGGCTACCACACCGCTGACATCGAGTTCCTGGAGGACAGGAAGGTGAGGGCAGGGCTGGACAAAATCCTGGGCTGCAGTGGGACAGATCCTCCCCACGGACACCTGTGTCCCTCTTGCCTCTGTTCAGGTGTCCGGGGAGGAGCTGCGGGAGCTGCAGCGCCTGCATGACAGAACCTATGGGCTGGTGCGGCGGTACTGTCAGCACGGAGACCCCGTCTCCAGGTACATTGTGCTGCAGCATGGACCACTGCCAGAGAAGGAAGAGGACATCCAGGTAATGCCCAGAGGGAAGGGAACCAAACAGACTCCCAAGAGAGCCTCTGAAGCAGCGCTGTTCCTGCATTAACCACCCTGCTTCCTCACTCGGCTTCCCCCCCAAGGATGAACAAAACAAATCCAGTTTTTCGCCCCTGTTACAGCATCTCTCATTCAGAGAGCTGGTAGGGCTTGTCTTGTACAACTTCTTGATGTTTCTTTATGGTTTTAAACTGTTCTTGGAAACTGAGCACTGAGTTTTAAAATCTTTCCCAGAGTCTTTTCCTAAATGAGAACTGAGAAACTGAACTATGTGTGTTTGAAAAGGCTTTGGGAAAAAGAAACCAAACAAATTGGCAAAGAGGCAAACTCTGCAGCTTGTTAAGTCTGCAGTCCCCTTTCTCACTGTGATCCCTTGAGACAGCCATAGCTGGGCAGAGGTGAGGAGCTAAAAGGACAGGATCCAATTTGCTTATTTTGCTGCTATGATAAATTCAGATTCTGTAGGAGAAAAAAAATTTAATTTTCACTCCTTTAAGAAAGTGTTTCGTCTCTGGATCGTTACAAATACACTCTTGCTGGCATGTTCCAGGCTAAGGCTGTACTGGCCAGCAGTCACATTAATGATGTGCTCAGGAATTACAAAATGCTTCATCCTCCTTTAGCTGAATTGAGCTTTTCCCTCTTAGTTTGGCTCAGGTTATAAAAAAGCCACTTCACAAAAGCAGTGCCCAACAGCTGTGCCTGCCTGGCTTGCACCTCACCTCTTCAAGTGATGGCCAATGTCCCAAAAACATTGGCCCTGAAGGATTTGGCCTGTGTTTACAAAAAGCACTGGGTTAAACAAGGAAATGCACAAGATATTTCATTGTCTCTTTAGTACAGACTTTTTACCAGCTACATCTGCATCTGGAAGCTCCCTGGGGAATGCTTGTCTGGAAATTAAATTAGTTTGTCCAGCAGTTTTGAGCTGGGATGACAAAAGGGCTGTTCAGATGAGTACCTTGGCCAAAGCTGGCGTTGCTGTCCTGACAAGAACAACTGCTCCCATCAGTGACGCTGCCTGAGGGCCCCCCTGCATTCACCTGGCAGCTCCTGACGTGGGTGTTATAAATGAATTAGAATCAAAGTTAGTATCAAGCAATTTATTTTATAATTCCCAAAACCAATTTGAATTAGCCACAGTAAAAACAAGCAACACCGGTGTTGGGTGGCAAGGGGACAGACTCAAGTGAGCTGACCTTCCCTATCTTCATCCTGCAGGTTTTAGGGTCTAGTTTTTATTCTTATTTTCTGCCCTGGGGCAAGTTCATTGTGTGTCTCTGTCCAGTGGGCATATTAATGCCATCCTTTTCTTTTACTGTTTGGTTTTAAAAGGATCTCCTGGAGGAGTTTGGCATTTGAATCAGGTTCCTGGATTTGTCTACTGAAATGTTGAATCCCCCTCCATCTCCGGGTCTTTCCTTCTTAATTGGTATCAGGGGTTGATGTCTTGACTTGGGCCATCTCTTGTCCGGTCACATCTTTTTTGTTGCAAATGGTGGTTCTGCCCTGCTATTATTCTGAAGACTTTCACAAATGGATATGAGTTTTGGCAGCCAGAGAAGCTTTTTACAATCTTTGGAAGTCAGAGCTTACATGATTTTCAGGTTATACATACGATATATTTTGATACACAAATTTACTCAAAGCATATATCACAGTTGGATGTGCTTAATACATGAATTTATACACCACACAGATTAAATACACAAATTTATACATCCCAAATATTACATGGGGGTCTCCCCCTCTCTCCTCTCCAGGCTTCAGCAGACGGCCCGATGTGGTGCTGGTGGCTCATCTCCGTCCTGCCCCTGGATCCATCCTACAAGCTGAACTTCTTCTCCTGCACGTCCCTGCGTGCCCGCCTGTTGCAGCTGCAGGACATCCTCGTAGAGCTGCTGTAGCACTCCCTGCCGGCCACCTCCTGCCCGAGCTCAGCCCCCATGGCCACGTCTGAGCCCACCCTGCCCTCCCCCGGGCTCACCTCCACCCTCGGGTCGCTCTGTGTGTTGCTCTGCACGGTTTGCCTGTGGTTCGAGCCGCCCCATCCCCCCCAAAAAAAGTGACCTCAGCCATGAGCTGGGCAGGCTGTGCCCGGCAGTGACACTGTGCCAGCGACACTGTGCCGTCCGTGCCACCTCTAAGAGCTGCCACTGCTGCTCTGTGCCACCAGAGGGGATACTGGCATGCAGAGCTGGGCTGTGTCTCCAAAGCCAAGAGTCGTTTGCTGAGTGGCTTCTGCACTGAGGAGGATTTTCCTTAGGGAGAGTCACTCCTGAGTGCAGGGATTGCCTCAGTTTTGTTTCTTCCACTTTGAAGGACAACTTAGGGGTTTTGGAAGGTGATGCTGATTCACACAGGAAATTTAGAGGCTGGGGAGAGGTGGCATTGCAGAAGCAGAGAAGTTCCACTGGCTTCCAACCTTGGAGCTGACAGCTCTGCCACTGCTTTCAAGTTTGCTTTAGTTTGTGTTTGAACAAGGTTAAATTAAACAATCTGATACTCATGGTGTTGCTCCTGACCACCTCCATGGCCACCATGGTGAGGAGATGGTTCCCTTTGAATGCTCTCAGGTCCAGACATCCCCTTCACAGTGCTCTGCTCGGTGCTGTGCTGTGTTTGCTCACCAGACCCTTCCCCAGGGCACTGCCAGCCACTCCCCTCACTGCAGGCTCCAATGCTGTGAAGTGTCGTGGGAAGGGGGATTTTGTCAGCTTTGGTGCTTTTCCCTTTATCCAAAGGCTGCTGTTCCCAACCCTGCCTGGGTTCAGGTTACAGGGTCAGACCTGAGGGCTGGGAGAAGCTGACAGCATAAGGGAGTTAAGTCTGGAAGTTTTGTTGTGAGAATTTCTTCTCATTGACTAATGCAGTTTTCCCCTGTTCTGTGTTTCTTGTGAACTTTCTGACTCCTCAGGAGAAAATCAGGATCTCAGCTGCAGCTGGACCCTTGCACTTGGGACCCAGAATAGTTCAGGATCCCCCAAAAGAGCACAGGGAAGTCAGAGGGATCCAAATCTCTGGAGAGGCAGGGAGGGGGTGGGATCAGTGACTGAGGCCATGAGCCACATGTCAGGGGAGCGAGTGCTTGGCTGCTGCTTGTCTCTAGACACAGGGCAAAGACTCTCTGGACACTCCAGCCCTCCATGGAAATCCTGAAGCTCTGGGATTTTTGTCTTTCGTTTGTAATTTCAGTGGCTTTGGGTTCAATTCTAGGATTGACATCCACTTAGTTGTTGGATTAACATTGCTTCTGGAGTTTCATCCCTACATTTCTCAAAGGCCCCACACCCCCTCAGAGAGCTGTTGGATGTGTGTGGGAGAGAAAATCAGGGCAGTGAGCCTTCCTGCATGTGTTCCTGGGCTGAGCCTGGGCTGGGAGGCTGGGCATAGCTCCAGAGAGGTCCCTGCTCAGGGCCACCACCTTTTCCTGCCCTTCTGCCTCCAGGAGTGAGAAGTCCCTGTCCCTCCTCTCCATCCAAGTGCCTCCCTGGAGTGACAGTCAGGAACTGAGGGCTTGCTCCCCAGGAACCTCTGTGAGCACAGGGCAGCTGAGGACAGCTCAGAGCTGGGTTTGCTCCTCTGCCTTTGAGCCATGGTGCTGGCCCAGGAGCACCATGATACACAAGGAGCCATATCTGGGGTGTCAGATTGGCATGGGCTGGGGCAGGTGATGAAGGGAGGCTTTGCAGTACCAGGATAAGTGGCAGGATGACACTGAAGTTCAGGAAGTGCCTTTATTTTCCCCTGGGCCAGCATGGGCTCACCCAGTGACCTCCCAAGGTTGAGAGGTCTCTGTGGGTCCCTCTAGCAAGGGGGGATGCAGGGAGGAGTGTGGTTTATGTCACACTGGGGGGGAGCCAGGGACCAGAGCCACATGGGCCTGGCTGCTTTGGGAAGGGATCTGTGCAAACTGCTCCAGTTTGCTTGGAGCACCTTTGTTGTTGTTGGGTTTTTATTACTACCTTTGCTCTTGGAATGACGTTTTGTTTCAGGTCATTGAAATAAAGATCGTTGTTGTTGTTTTGTTGCTGGTGTTTAACTTTTAGCTGCTCATTAATAAAAGTGCTTGGGCATTCCCAGGGAGATATGGGGACACGTGGAGGTGATGCTCTGGCCTTCAGACAGCCAGGTGGACACAGTGATCACAGTCCAGCAAGGGCAGATGGCAACAAGGGGAAGAAAAAACGTGGTTTTGCTCACAGTATGTGTGTGAAACAAGACAGGAGGGATGAGCACCTGCCTGTCATTGCAGCTAAAGGCTGTGGGGAAGGGTGAGATGGGATAACAGTAGAGCAGAGATGCTGACCAGTGTGAGAATCCTGGAGGCAATGTCCCCAAATGCTGTGGCCAGCATCTGTCCCTGTCCTGCCTTTGCAGCCATGGGCAGAGGGCTGTGAGCTGGGAGTAGGTTAGCTTTCGGCAGCTGGCATTAGGGATGAGAGAAGATCCAGGGAGATGTGTGGGGTCTAAAATGAGAGGGTGGTCCTGGATGGAAGGTGATGTGCTGGGACAGCTCTCACCTGTCTCTGGCTCCCATCTCGCCTCTTCCCTCTACTTCCCAAAGGTGCCATCCAGAATCAAGGACAAGAGGGGAACTGCCCAGCTGTGCTGTGCACCTTTGCTGGGAACATGGAACAGCTGCAGCAGAGAGGGAGAGGGCTCAAGTGGTCTGAGGTGACAGATAACCCTAAACGGATCCCACACCTCAGCAGTGTCCCTCTATCCCATTAATAACTGCCTCCATGAGGAATTACTCCTTGGATTCCTCCCCAGCAATGCTGTACAGAAGCAGCTGTGCCCTGATGAAGCCCAGCTGACAGCTGTGGCTGTGCCAGCCCGTTTGGTGGCTCTGGCAGCCCAGCCTTGTGCCCCACCTGTGGCTGGTGTGTGCCCGGGAGTGTGACAGGGATCCCTTTGCCGTGCTGCCCTGCTCCCACTAGATGTCAGGAAGAGGCTGAGTGCGGGGAGGAGGAAGGCACAGCATAAGGGATGTGCAGCATCAGCTGTTGCCAGAGCCTTGGCTTTTCTCTCCCTCACCCCCCAAATCAGCCCTTCTCCCAGCCCTGGCCCCATCCGGGGTGCCCCAAGCTCTCCATCAGCACAGGAGAGCTGGGGACCTGTGCTGGTCACTTTGAGTCCACCTCCAGCTCCCCAGGCATGCAAGGTCTGTGCTGCAGGCTCCTCTCCCCATCCCAGCCAGTGTGCCCTCTTGGGGCTGGAGCAGGGCACTGGGGCATTTCGGGGCATCCTGCTCCCCATCATCAGTGCCCAGGCAGAAAGGGGCCTGGGGGTGCTGGTGACAGCAGCTGAACATGAGCCAGGGTGTGCCCTGGTGGCCAAGAAAGCCAAGGGCATCCTGGCCTGGATCAGGAATGGTGTGGCCAGCAGGAGCAGGGAGGTCATTCTGCCCCTGGACTGGGCACTGGTGAGGCCACACCTCGAGTGCTGTGTCCAGCTCTGTCCCCTCAGTTTAGGATGGACATTGAGTGCTGTGTCCAGTTCTGTCCCCTCAGTTTAGGATGGACATTGAGTGCTGTGTCCAGTTCTGTCCCCTCAGTTTAGGATGGACATTGAGTGCTGTGTCCAGTTCTGTCCCCTCAGTTTAGGGGACGTTGAGATGCTTGAGCTCGTCCAGAGGACACAATGAGGCTGGTGAGGGGCTTGGAGCACAAACCCTGTGAGGAACAACTGAGGGAGCTGGGGGTGTTTAGCCTGGAGAAAAGGAGACTCAGAGGTGACCTTATCACTCTCTAAACTCCCTGAAAGGTGGCTGTGGTCAGCTGGGGGTTGCTCTCTTTCTCTAGGCAGCAACTGACAGAACAAGAGGACACAGTCTCAAGCTGTGCCAAGGGAAATATAGGCTGGATATCAGGGAAAAGTTTTTTACAAAAAGGGTGATAAAGTAGTGGAATTGTCTGCCCAGGGAGGTAGTGTAGTCACCATCCCTAGATGCATTTAAAAAAAAAGCCTGGATGTGGCACTCGGTGCCATGGTTTAGTTGAGGTGTTAGGGCTGGGTTGGACTCAATGATCTTGAAGGTCTCTTCCAACCCTGTGATCTTGTGATTCTCTGATTGTGTGATTGTGTGATTCTGTGATCTTCCAGCCATCCTGCTGGGCACAGCCTCAGCTCTGAGGTGAGAGGTGACACAACCCTTGTCCCAGCACACAGCTGTCCCATCCCACAGCCCCTTCTGAAGGCAGCTCAGGTATCTCTCAGCCCCACCAGCATGACCAGCTGTTTCATTAAGCAGCTGGGACAGGTTAGCAAGTCAGGAGGCCCTGACTGCCGTGCCACTGTTATTTACCTGCTACCTGAGGACTTGAATTCCTCCTCTGTGTATCCCAACAACATCTAGTAATGATTTCTGGACTTTATGTACCACTACCCTGGATTTTACAGGCAGGGACTGTGCCTTTTTCCCACCCCACCCAGCCTTCCTCTGTGGATGATGGGAGGTATCCTGCACCTGTTTTTATATCTGTAGGCAGGTGTAGAGCAGTGCTAGCACTGGCCCCACTTCCATCACCCCAAAATGTGACCCCCCCTTCCCAGCAGCACCATTTCCTTCCTTTCTGTTCAACACTTTCAAATCGGGACATGGGTGACAACTTCCCTCACCTAACAGTGTGGGCAAGCAATTAGATAAAGAGGTAAATAATTAATACAGCAGGTGTCAGACTCTGCCTCCTCTTCCTTTAACAAATGGTGCATTTCCAAACTAATTAGACCAGCCGGTACTTGAGAGAGCGGAAAATCAACACAAGATTGTTGGAGCTAAGATTTTCTTCTCTAGCAATGCTACGTTGGTGCAGGAAGAGGAGCACAGTACATGTTAAAGTTAATGAAGGTGGGAAGAAAAAGGGAAAAAACAGCACCTGATTTTTTTCCACCCTTTAGCAGTACCAGTTGGTGCAATGAAAGATGGGTGGTATTGTTCCTGCTTTTTCAGGAGAAAAAAATAAAAAAGGCAAAGGAAAGCAATGAAGACAGATGTGCTGTCTCTTTCAAGAAACTCACCCACGGGATGTATTCAAAGCTGGAAAATGACAAGTGATGAAGAAAAAAGTGACTGCTGGAGCAGTTTGGAGTGGGACCTGCCTATTCACCTGGAGAAATGGTAGAATCATAGAAACACTGAATATCCTGAGCTGGAAGGGACCCACAAGGAACATCAAGTCCAACTCCTGGCCCTGCACAGGACAACCCCAAAAATCAACACCAGGACAATGTTTGGGATCTTATGATTGTGCTGTTCCTTCCTCTGGCCAGGCTGCATCAGGGGATGAAATCCAGCCCTGTCCTGTCCAGAGCAGAGCGTGGTGATCACAGGGACCTGCTGAAGGTGACCCAGGGCAGAGATCAAGTGGCAGCTGGACAAATTCCTTTGTCTCCTGTGCTGTGACGCTTTGGAGGTGCTGCACTGGCATTCCCTGGCTGTGCTGCACGTGGGAACTGTGCAAAACCAAGCCCTGATCCAAGCAGGAGATCTGGGATGATGCATCAGGTGGAGCTCCCTTAGCATGATGGTTGGTAATTCACACCATTAATAAACTGATTTACAGGGATAACCTTTTTCCAAAGGCTTTTCCAGATCCATTTATCCCCCTCACAGCAGCACTGCTACCAGCCTGCAGCTGGGAAGTCTTGGCTTTGGGACAGTATTAAGGGTTAACCCCTGAGTCTCTGCCCACATCCATCCCAAGTGCCCGTGGGTGATCTGGGCTCTCCCTGCTGATTCCCAATTTCACAAAACCCTTTGAGCCCGGGAAAAATATTTACAGGAGTGATTAAATATCGAGGAAATGGGAAACTTGTAAAGAAATGTGGAACTTATATAAATACAGCATTATTAAAACAAAATGTGACTTTTAGCAAGGACAGCTCTCTCAGCTGGGCTGTGTTTACCTTAATTGTTTCCCTCCATTAATTACAGTCTGAGAGGAAGACTTGTGCAAATTGAAATAAATTAATCGAATTTGTTTGGAGTTTTGTCTGGCTGGCTTATGGGGATTGCAATTAAGCTGGTATGTTTGGTGTATTAAATTACATTGCCTAGATCTATTCTTCCCTTTTCAAGCACCAGGAACGTGAAAAGGCAGAAGTCATTGACAATTAGAAGGTAAACAGGCAGTGTGAGTGATGGTTATTTTAGCTCCTGTGCCTCAAGAATTTCACTCTTTGCAAGTATTGAGGCTCATTCCATAATAAATAGATCCCAGCTCTGTGTAATGAAAGATAAAGGGGAGATGGAGGAGCAGAGAGCAGGGCACATCCCAGCTCTGCCCTGGCAGTGGGAACAGTGATGTGGGTGGGAGTTTAGTCCAATTCTCCAGGAAAATCAGGCTCTGTGACTCAGCAGCCTTGTGTGTGTTCCTGCTCGTTCCCACCAGCAGCTGCCCAGTACCACCCACGTTTGACACAGGGGAAGAGGCTTCCAGATATATCGAGGTCCTGGCAAGGGCTGCAATATGAGAAATTAAATGGATGGAAGAAATGCATCTTCCAGTGGGGAGGGGAAGGGGATGCTCAGCTCTTGTTAGCAGAGAATCTACACCACCAGAGTCTTCTTCAAGGTGGGTGTTAAGGAGGAAACCTTGCTTCACTGGTCTCATCTATGAATCAATCTAATCTGGCCTTGTCCCAAACCAGCCACAGGAACAAGCTGAGTGGGAGCTTGCTCCAGGACCCTCTAGCCCCACAGAGGAGTGCAGCCAATCTTCCTGAGGGATTCCAGCACAGACTAAGGAGAATGGTGCAGTTTCCTCTCTAGAGTAAAAGGAATTCTGAGAAGAGGAAAAAGGAAAAAGAAAATCCAAATTTCAGTTGGTGGAGTTGTGCTGGCCACCCAAGGTGACTCCTGGGAAACAATTCCTGCAGCACTGACTGAGGTAATGAGGCCAGGCAGGGGGTCAGGAGGGTGTCCCAGAGCTGTGGGGACACACAGACACCCTGGCAACTGCTCTTCAGAGACACGGCCAGGGTGTCAGGTGCTTCACTCCCCTCTCTGCCTTGTGGCTCGTTTATGAAACCACAGAGGATTCAAAACTCACTTCCCTGCCATCCCTCTTCCACTGCTGCCCTGAGCCATGCCCAGTGCAGAAGTCTTGTTGCTGTTTGTGTTCCTGGTAAAACCCATCCATCATGCCCCAACAGGAGCAGATTGCCATGGGAAGCTCCTGTTGGCATCGTTGTGCAGAACAACCCTACACTGTTGTCACCTGCTCCCACTGCTCTGGGCTCTGCTGGGAGGGCAGGAGGACACAGCCTCCTCCCTGGCCATAAATAGGGGGTGAGTGGGGGTGCCAGGGCCCAGCAGTGTCTGGCAGATATGTTTCCTGCAAGCAAACCTCTTCACCTGGCCATTGCCTGAGCCCTGATGATGTATGGAGTGGCTGGGCTGCAATAGGATTTCTACCCAGAATATTGGCTGGGTGATAAAGGAGCCTGTCTGCGGTGATAATTGCACCATAAATAGCTCTGGGCTCGGCAGCAAAGAGTGAGGCATTAGAAAAGCTCGCCCTCTGGATTCCTCCCACTTCCTTCCATCTTCCTGACTGCTAACAAGAGGGGAGAGAGAGCAGCTCCTCGGTTTTTAGCAGCCACGAGAGGTTTGTTGTGCTCAGACACAGCTGGGCACCTTCCTGCCTGTAAATCTTAATAGTGAGAGAGGAGAGAGGAGGGCAAACCCAGCCCAGCTGGGTGATTACTGGAAAGCAGCAGGTAGGGCTGGATGGTGGCACAGCTGTCCCTCTTCATTGTCTCTGCTGCAAAGACCTCGCTGTCTCCCTCCCTCCTCCAGGCTTCCCCTGGCTCTTCTGAGCACTCCCAGGCACTTGGGGGTAAACATCCTCCTCACTCTACTGATGGAAACTGAAAACCTGCCAGCCAGCCCCAAACACTGAAAAATGAGCTCAAACTGGGGAGTGCTGTGAAAGTCAAAGCTGGAAAAGCAATAAATATGACCAGACTGGAAACTCTCTCTGGCTCCTGGCTTTTGGAGCCTGCAGAAAGCACATGGACGCCTTGTCTGTTCTTCCCAAAAAAAGGATGGGAAGTGGATCTGACTTCACTGGTACATTTACCTGTTCTTGAATTCTAAAAGATATTGAAAACCAGAAGGTTTAACCCATCACGTTAGGGCTTCTCACTCCCATTAAATGCAGGTTCACCCGAGTTCTCTCCTCTGCACAGATTTACTCACTGCTCACCAGCAGCCAGCAGGTACTTTGGGAGGTGTGGTATAAATGGAAAAAGTGGTCAGGACTTTGAATGGAGGCATCTCCTCATCAAATTTTATTCATGGGTCAGTGAATTGCTGCTGTGACTTTTCCTTTTCCCCTGTGCAGTGCCCAGATTTGCTGCAAATAGCTAAAGGGTGGACTGTGTAGCACAAATCCTTTTTACAAGCTTGGAGAGCCTGCAAGACCCTGGGCAAAAGTTAAACCTTGAGGAGTCAGGTGTGACATAGCCCAAATGCTGTGAAAATCCCATTCTTGGTTCCTGGGTCCCAGCTCAGACTGAGGGGTTACAACATCCCAGTTGTAACACTGACATCACCATTGTTTTTCTGGGAAGGTGATTAAATCTATTGGTTTTTTTAGCATTTTAAAGGGTCCAGGAGTGAAATGGAAAAATAGTTCTCCTTCCTGGATGCTTTATAAAGCTCTCACAAATAACTGCAGTAGGAGGGAGGCAAGTTTTATTCTCAGATGGGAAAAGAGATGCTTAAAAGGCAATTTTTAGAGGCATTGAGTAGAACTGTGGGAAATCCATGCCCAGTGTCCACACTGCAGCAGAACCATTCAGCAGGGGTGGGGGAATGCTGGGGGTCACACTGGCAAGAACAGGAGCAGCTCTCTCCTTTCTGTACATGGTGCAAGGAGGGCTGCTAAGCAGGCAGAAGCTTTTCAGCTCCTGTACAAATCTATAAACTCTCCCTCTCCTGCACAACCAACAAATCCAAAGATCAAATATAGAACACGATTTTTCTTCTTCTTCTTTATTTTTATTTTATTCCCATGCTGGAGTGTTTGAAGCAAAACTATTTACCCTGTTAAAGCTTTGGATTTGCAAGTTTAAAGATTTCGCAGTTCCAGGTGCACCCAAAAAAATTAGGGAGCCTGGAGGTGTGCTGTTGTACCTAGAAATAGCTAAATAAAGCTGTGATTAATTTGAAGGTAGTTCTTAATTCTCATTATTTCTTCATTATCCATTGCTGTTGTAACAGTGACCTCATCTAAGCTGATACAGGATAGCACAAACCCCTTAAAGCAAACAGGGGAGAGTTGTAACGAGCATTTGAGAATCCCAGAGATCCCAAAAGCTTGGGAGCAGGGAGGGAATGACTGAGCAGAAGAGAGTGGTGTGTTCCTCCTGCTGGCTGCCCTTCTGCTGATGCCAAAAGCTGTGGCATGGCCAGCAGGGCATGGGGTGTGCAGAACACCAGTCCCTGGTGGAGGATGTTGCTGGGATTCCTGGCAGGCCCTGTGAATCCTGGCTTTGGCAAGCACATCCCAACATTCACTTGGCTGGACACACAGGGAGGAAGAGAACCAGCCCAGCTTTAAAAATATAATGAGCCTGAAGAAACAGCCTGGGAGCAGAGGGATCTGTGCTGTGCATGACTCAGTGGAATGAGGAGAGTCAGGGCTTTGTGGAAGGAGCTTTGGGAGAAAGAAGCCAGAGCTGAGATGAGATTAATCAAGTAGCAAGAGCTGCCCAGACATGGCTATTCTTGGCTGTTTTATTAGAAGGGGGATTACTGCCTATGGTTCCTCAAAACAAGTTTCAAGGCAATTAAACAGGCTTTTCAATGGATCCCTTCCTTACTCAGCAGCTCTGCTTCATTCAGCTTGTCTGGCACAGGGATGGATTTATGTGAGGTTGGATGCTCCAGGTCTGGAGAAGCAGGAAATCCTCGTGGGGGCCACACTGGCCTCCAGTCAGTGCAAACTGCCCCACCCTGAGCTCTGTGCCCTGTTTCTCCTGGCCTTTTCCCTGGCAACTGCTCTTCCTTCTCCTGCCTGCTCAAGGCTGGACTGGGAAATCCTGTTGACAAGAGGTGGGAGATTGGTGCCATCAGCATCCCAGATCATCCTAGGGCTGGTGCACCCACAAGCCTGCTCTGGGGTGGGCACAGCAAATGCAGCCAATTCTTGGCCAAAAAAAAAAATTAAAACCAGACCCACATAATGTTTCTGTAGCTGCAACAAATGAGTTCCATGGTTTGGAGCTGAAATAAGCTCCAAAATAAGCTGTCAATGTTTGACTGTCTCTGGGAGTTAAAGCTTTATGCAAATGGTAGTGAGATTTTAGTCCAGGTCAGGAAAAAAGACAACTACTCTGAAAGTTATTAATTTTCTTGTCCTTATTTTTGAAAGTCATTCTCTGTGTTTTATTTTGTCAGCTTTCTCTCTCTCTTGAAAGCTCAATACCACCCACAGCACTGGGTACTGCTGAGCTCTGGCTCTAAGTCAAATCCACTTGCCTTCAGGGAGATGGAAACTAATCAATGAGGAATATTAAACAATATGAAAGCCTCAATGATTTTTACGTTTCCCACAAAGGTCAGAGTCCCCCCGGCAGCTCCACACTAACACTGAGCTAAAGGTGACAGAGAGAGGTGACATCTCAGAAAAAAAATCTCTCATTCCCCTGTTTCCTGCAGAAGATGTTTTCTTGTGTTAAGGAAAAGATCCCGCTGCTGAGCAGGCTCAGGCTGGCTGGGCTTGTGCTGAACTGAATTTCGATTTTGCAGGTGCTCATGGGGAGCCTGGACTGTCTCAGGTCTGGGCTTGCAGGTGTGGGTTTGCAGGGGAATGGGGTCCAGCTGCTGTTCCCAGTGTCTTTTCCCAGTCTGAGGGGCTCCAGGGTTTTGCTGGGAGCAGGATGACGGATTCAGGCTGCCCCAGGGATGCTCAGCAGAGCTTGCCAGTGGGATTGAGGGATCCTTCAATTGTCTGAGTGTAACTCATCTGCCCAACAGCTGCTGCCTCCAGCTGACTCAGGCTGGGGGCTTCACTGGATGCCTGACAGGAGATTTTAGATCCAGCCCCAGGTTCAGCCCTTGATTTCACGCCTTACCTCCCTTTCCAAAGGTGCTGGCATGCAAGGAGGGCTCTCATGACCCACTCTTCAAAGGAGGGTGAAGGATACACCCACCCCATGGGAGCAGGTGCCTGTTGACAAAAAACAAAACAAAACAAAACAAAAAACCAACAAAAAACCCCCACAGAAATATAAACCCTGAAGTATATCCATATTTCCATTGTTTTTCTCTGTACAGTCCTTCTATTCCTCTGGCAGCAATAAGAATTTTAATAATTCCAAGGTGAAGGTTAAATTTCTGATTTTGCCCTTATTTTTCTTTCTGAGCAATCTTAACAAGTCACTTCTCACTGGGTCCAGGACTTGTGTCTCTCTTTAGGTATGATGACACTTAACTTTCATTTCTACATCCAGTAATATGAAGGAATGGATAATATTGAAGCACCAGCGGGACAGACTTCCTAAAGGGAGACCCATAATCAGTTGATCCTTGTTTCCATTCTAGTAGCAACCTGGTTAAAATCTAAATCTTTTACTTTGAGCATTCCTGGCAGGGCTGAAAAGCTGCTGACACAATAGTTCAATCCAGCTAGAACTGCTCAAGACCCTTTTGTATTTAAGGTTTGTAAAAAAAACACTGCAATTAGCAAAACAAGGGGAGAAGAACAGCAGGAGGGGCCTTGAATGATGCTAAACTTTCCATCCAAGGCAGTACTCACTGGATGGAAAGCCAAGGAGACAGGCGATTCTGGAGATTGTTGTGAGCCATTGCACTTCCCATTCCGATTATTTCTCTCCAGTGCATCGTTGACTGACAGAAGTTGGTCCTCTTCAAGTTTCTTGTCAAGCAATATATTGTTAGAAAGGATGAAAATCAGCAGGTGCTAATTCCATCCCAATGCCCCTCCTTTTCCATCCCAGATCCTCCCATCTTCTTCATTTGCTCCTCTTAATAAGATTTTGTATATTGCTACTGCACCTGGTTGCACACCACGGTTATGAACCTAATGTGCAAAGTTAAATGTAAACAGGATTAAAAAAAAATCTTAGCAATTACAAAGCACTTGAAAGCATTCTCCCTCCTCCTCTTTGTTAGCAGACTCCTCACTTTGCCTGTCTTGCACACCCAGCATTGCAGTAATTTTCAGGGGAAGCTTAACTCATTCCAGACATTTCAGCCAAAAAGGAGCATTAATTTCTGTGGTAGAAGTGGCACGAGAAAATGGAAAGTGTTTGCCTTTATTCAACAGGAATGGGGGAAGGAATGAAAGCGAACTTCATTAAACTGAATTCAAAAATGTCAGGTGAAGTTTTGTCTCCTTAGAACCGAGGACAAACATTTCTTAAAAATTCTGTGACTTCAGAGAAAGACAAAGCCACAGCTGTAATTGCCTTTACCCGAGCAGAATTTGACTGCCAACCTGTACTCCTTAGTGATGTGCTTCTGTGCTGTTATAATCTGGGATTTTTTTTATTCTGAGAGCTTTAGCAGAGATGTTTAATTATTCATCTCATTTGCAGCCATTTCAGGAGGAAAACATTGGCACCATCATCCCCATGCGATCGGAATTTAAAATACACGTTAGGTCAGAATTTAGGGATAAAGCCAGAGCTTCTGGGGTGCTCAGATCCTCCTTAGTGCAGCCAAATGACAGTTCCTGAAATATTGTGCCGTGGTGGAAGCATCTGTCATCAGAGCCTCACAATCCACGAAGGCAACTTGAGCCGATTGACCCCCCTGACCTCGCGTGGGAATGATTGACTCTGAACACAGCTCGCTCCTCTTCAGCTGCCCAGCGAGGAGTGTCTCACTGTCAGGAGAAGAGAGAGACTCAGAAACAGCTCAGTGAGGTGGAATTGGGGGGCATTTAGCCTAATCCAGATCTAGGAGCAGCAGGCTGTAACAGGAGAGTGATCCACCGCTTGTGCTCCCGCTGGCCAAAGCACCCTGCAGAGCCTGCCCAGTGCTCCTGCTGTACGTTTTGGTGTTTGTAGCTGTAGCTGTATTTCAAAGTCTTCTAAAAGAAGCAGAAATTGCTCAAGAATACAGCTAATAGACAGGAAGTCTAAGTTTTGGCTGGCAGGAGGAGCAGCTTGGCCTGAAGGTACCTGGTGGCTGCTGTCGGTGCAGTGTCCCCACAGAGTGCACCATGGCCATTGGCTCCCTCACCTTGGCATGTGGCCACTGGCCACCACAGCAGAGTCAGAGCCTGGCTTGCAGGGCCACAAGGAGCTGGCTCAGCCCAGCCAGCCTCTGCTGAGACTCACATCCTGCTTTCTAATTTGCCTGAACTCTCAGCGGGCTGCCACCTTCTAATTTGCTGTTTGTTGCTGCTCTCCTAGAAGTCCAGCTGATTGCTCTGTTGGTGCCAGCAGATCAATCTCACCGAAACAGACTTATTTTTCTTCTCATCTTGAAGAGGTTAGTTTTCCAAACATCTGTGCTTACCTGCTGAGCTGAGTGAGATTGCTCTCGCTCGTCTGTGCTGCTGCTGCATGCTGCCAGGCACATCCTCAGCCCAGGGCAGAGCTGGAGGAGAGACCTGAGGCTGCCAAGAGTTGGATTTTTATGTGTGTGGTGGGAGAATCCCACGGGGGGGAAGAACAAACAGCAAAGAAGTCCACAGAACTATTTTCAGTGTCATTAGTTTTACAGTTTATTAAATTGAGTTTGTCTCGACAAGCTATGGTGGGAGACCGTGCAGGCTGGGCTTGCACAGAGCAGCCATGGAAGGAAGGACACACTGCAGCCCAGCACTACAGAGGTGGGGCTAACACACCTCTCACCTCAGGAGAACTTTTAGGGCCTCTAAATTTAAAGATGTGCAAAATCCACCTCCCTGGGAGCATTTGCAGTCTGTGCACACCTTGTGAAAGGAGCTCATCTGCCCTATTGCAGCTGTGAGTGCAAACACACATTGTCCTTCTCTGTTCCACTGCTCAAGCTTTGTACTGGACAGCTGGAGCAGCTGCATCACCCCCCTCTGCCCCTCAGGAGCAGGAGCTGCTCCAGCTCTTTGCATTCCTGATGTTTGTTGGCACCTCTGTAGGGCACAGGATGAATTTTGCCTGTACAGTGTCACCTGGCCTTCATGGCACCGTCTTTCAGGGGGAAGCAAGTGACCCCTGCAGCCTGACCCCTGTCAGAGAGGGCTCAGCTGCTGCCTGGGGTGGTGGGAGGTGGGCAGGGAGCAGCCCCTGCTCAGCTCCTTCCTTTCCTCAGCATCCACACTGACTCTGGCACATTGCTAATGCAGCAAAGCTTTGCTTCTTACGTCTTTAGAAGGGTTAGGGCAGAAATATCCTAGAAACCCAAGAAATAACTGTCATAAAGGAAGAGCATGTAATTTAGTAGTTTTTTTTTTAAAAAACCCAAGTCATTATTTCCTCAACACCAGAATTTGCTGAAAGCACTCCAAGTTCTGTTTTGCGAGTGCCACGGAACAAAATAATTGTGCAATTAGTAATGCATCTCACACTCCATGAAATGAAAGATTTTTTACTTTCAACAAGTACGAAATGTAGCATTTTGCTTTTCTGTGGTGGGAAAGTACTGGCCAGTCCTTCCCCCTCCTCCCTATTTTAAGTGCACTGCAGTATGTAATTAATAAAGATAATAATAAATATGCTTCACAAAGCAGGAGGGATGTGAATGGCACAGGCACAACGAGGATAGCTTGGGATTGCCAGAGCAGCTGACAGCTTCCAGATATTAATTATAGCTCCCTGTGGAGGAGCTGTGCCCTCTCCAGCCCTGTCCAACACTGCTCCCAGGCATTGGGAAAGTGGGGCTGCTTGCCCAGGGTCGAGCAGCAGCTGGGTGGCCAAGCTGGGGTGGAAGCTCAGCTGCTGCCAGTGCAGGGCTTGTGTGAGCAGCCAGCAGCTCCTGGTTACACAACAGGGCTGCTGTCAATTCACTGACCAGAAAGGAGTTTCTGGACAGCCAGCACCCCACAAGAGACCAGTCCATGCATGATAACAAATGTTATCATGGTGTTGGGGACACCAACCCCGCCTTAACCTGCCTGGTTGATATTTGGAGGCAAACAAAGCTGTTTCCTGGGCAATGACATCCTCCTCCCTGCTAGGTACCGCTGGATAAACTGCTTTCCCTGCTCTTCACCTCACAGCACACTGAGCCTGCTGCTGTGATGGGAAGCTCTACCAAACCCCTTTTAGAAATTATCCACCCCAGCAGTGTGCCTCTCTCCCCTGGCTGCTCAGCTGCAGAGAGGGAGAGGAACAGTAGTGGCATCGCAGTGTGGGGGAACTGCAGAGGTGGGATGCAGGAGCAGCACCTGGCACAGCTCTGCCTGGACACTGCACAGCACTGGTGACACTCAGACCCTGGCAGAGGGATGAGGCTTCAGTATGGATTGGAGCCATGGGAGAACAAAAGGCTCTGTGGGCAGGAGAATGTGGCAGGGCAGGAGCTGGGCACACCTGGGCATGAGCTGCACCCACAAGGAGAGGTTCAAGTTCACTGCAGAGCCCATGTCAGAGGTTTGTTCCACCCATGATGCAGAAGATCCAAGGATGGGGCCTGTTGGACTCAGCCCTCAGTCACCCTGGTGCAGCTTCAGATATGAATCACTGACCTTCAGCTGCAAACCAGCACCATGAAAGCAAGCTGATTTAATTAAACATATTTAAATTGCTTTGTACACCACACCACACTCAGCTCGGCTGTGAGCAGGGCAGTGGGGAGTTTAATTCTGAAGCTGCATCAGTCTTGTGGCTGCCCAGGGCATGTCTGGAGCCATCCCCATCCCTCTCCCTTGCACTCTCTGCTGTTTCCATGGCACACCAGGAGCAGGGCAGGGAGGGCAGCCCGGCAGGGATGGGAGCAGGGGCTCTTTGGTGCATGCTAACGAGATGGAGCCTGGCAGAGAATGGAGCCAGCAGCGGGGGGCAAGCAGGAGCCGGGAGCAGTTTATCGCTCCTCGGTAGAAAGAGATGCTCCAGGAGATGGTGGCTGCTACATAAATAAATAAAGCAAACATCAAACACCTCGGCTTCCTGCAGTTCCTGGCCCCTGTGCCTTCCCCAGGGGTCCCAGCTGTGTTTTCCCTCCAGCAGCTGATGTGGGATTCTGCAGGCAAGTGGCAGCAGGCAGGGGTGCTGAGATTGTTTTTTTGCCTAAAACTAAATTGCCTTGGAAATTAAACGCTGCTGCAGTCACAGAAGAACCAGAGCCATGGGGGCTGGAGCAAGGCCTGTCGGTGTGATAAAAAGCACATGGACTATTTTTCCCTGAAAAGGCAAGGCTTGTGCCAAGACTGCTGGACTGGATCTGAAGCCAAAGGCACTCACTTTGCAGGCTGTGGTGTGACCAGTGTTGAGTGTCCCCTCACGCCTGCTAATGTGCACTGACAATTTCTGGAATAGGAAAGCCAGAACAAAAGCCTTCTGTAAAATGGCACAGGAGGGGTCTGGGCAGGGACCCTCCTGGCTTAGCCCTCCTTGTGTGAGCAGCTGTTGCAGAACAGCATTTTTTGGGGAGTGCTGGGAATGGGGGAAATCACAAATGGGGCTCTTGGAGCCGAGGTTAGATGAGAGGGGAGGGTGCATTGTGCTGCCCTGCCTGGGCTCCTCCCCTGGGCTTTGTCCCCAGTGCAGAGCTGGTGTTTGTGCAAGATTTGGGTGAGTCTGGGTGATGGGCAGCTGTGTTCTCCTCTACTTTTACAAGGTCTCAAAGATCCTGCTAAAGAAATGTGACCTCTCCTCTCCTTCACACACACATGCACAGCTCTTTGCCTCTGCAAGCACATGGAGCAGGGTCAGTGTCACCAAAAAGGGTCTGTGCTCTGACCTCAGTGTCAGCAAAGGCCAATGAATGAGAGAGATATCTTCCCTAAAGACCAAGAGGCACAAATAGTGCTTGAATCTTAGCAGAATCCTGGATCTGAGTGTGTATTAGATGTCAAGGAGAGAACTAGAGGTCTGGAAGGAAACACCATGGGCAGATGGGATGAGCTACCAGCTTTCCTTCCCTCTGGAAGAGGCAATGCTATCCAAGAGGCAGTTACCTATCCAAGACCTACCTTAAACTTTCCTTTTTTTCATTTGCTCTCTATCATTTTGGGTTCCCCAGCCTGCCCAGAGCAAGTCTCTCACTCCCTTCTCTCTGCTGCACTGACCATTATCAGCTTGTGGCTCACCTTCACCTTGGGCAAATGCCAAGCTGCACCAAAAATCTCCTGCCTTGCTCTCCTAACAAACGTTTTTTGGCCCCACAGATTGTGTTTCAGGTGTGGTGTGAAGCTTCACTGCAATCCAATCAAACCAATAGTCCCTGGTTGGCCATTCCTATTCAGAAAAATCTCTGCCAGTGAAGTTTTCACTTCAGCAGACTCAGAGGAGAAGCTTTACAAGGCACCTGAGGATTTTCATGCTAATGAGTTCCAGTCCATCATCAGTTCCCCACTGCTTGAGTTTCACCTGCCTGTGCACATCAGTGATTTCTATCGTAAGATCTCTTTTACCTCTTGCCATCCTGGAAGAAATAGATAATAAAGAAGTGGAGAAAAATCAAAAAGAAAGCTTTTAGCCCCAGATTAAGAGATGTCAGACTCTAGGTCATAAAAACCACTCCAATATACACTTTGTATCTTTTTTCCAAGACACTGCTGTTTTCTGTGCTTTCGAGATGAGTCATAAGAGAATGGGAATGAAGACCATAATTTCCATTTGTACAAATATCAGGTGATAGAGAGCTCAGAAAACATGTTCAAAGTTTCAGAATGAGCTAGAAGGACCAGGCAATCTTGAGAGGTTCCATCTGATTACAGAGAAGTTGAACACCTGGTTAATACATCTCCTTCTCACTGGTGATGCTTCAACAGTGATAAAATCCACCCATTTCTCCCCATCCATAAATAAAACCCCCAAACTCTTTCTCCAGAAAAACAGTGTTAGAAGTGCTTATCCCTGGACAGGTTGTTAACAAAAGGTAGCAAGGAGGATGAAATTACCCTGAGGAGTTTATCTTGAGGAAGTTTTCCCAGAAGGTCTACAGAAGAGCTGCCAGCCTGGTCCATGGTTTGCTGTTCTCCAGAATATTTTGCCTTGTGAGATCAGCATCAAGCACAAAAATCCTGTCAGAACTGTACCTGAGGTGGGGGTGTCTGTGAAATGATGCATCCCTGGTGCTGCCTGGTTGGACCCACCTCCATCCTGCCTTCCTTGCTCCAGAGTGAGCTGGGCTTATCAGGCTCCTTTAATGCTGCTTTTTTTTTTCTCTCCTCAGTTTCTGGCAGGAGGGTCAGCTTTTGTCTGGCAGTCCCTTTCAGTTTGGATGCTCCTGTTTCCTCCCTTCCCCTGCCTCCTCTCCCACCCCCACGTGCCACCATCCTTTGATGAGCCGCTCTTTTTTAAAGACTGAAGGGGATTTGCCACGTGTCACTTTCAAAGGTCCAGGGGCAGGAAGCTTTAATTGCCAGATTTTTCACACAGGGTGTTAAGATTTACTTAAGTCAGTTCCTCTGATTTCCCTTTAATGAGAGGACGACTGTGTGTATGAGATAATATTGGGTTCAAATGGTGGGAAACTCAGAGAGGGTTTAAGTAATCAGACCAGGAAAAAGAAAAAAGTAAAACCCAAACCAGTGCTAGATCTCACGTCTTAAGGACTTACTCTGCAACTTAATTTAAAGGTAAGAAACTGGGATCATTCTTCAAACACTACAGCAAGGCTGGCAGTCTTTTGAAAGGGCTTTCCTTGGGAAAAGGAGCAGGAGGTGGGCTTTGGGTATTGTTTGATTTTTGAGACACTTTTGACACTTCAGTCACTGTTTCTCCTGTGGCTGTCCCTGTGGAGACAAAGACAGGGTGATCAAGACTTGGGGTTCACCCAGCACCTGAGGAAATGCTTTAAATACAATTCCTTGTGCTCAGGAATTAGAGGAGATGTCAGCTACTTATCCTGTATTGCAGCATCCTCAGGCATCACCGAGGTGTCAGAGGCAGCAGGGAGCTAAACCCTGTGTTCATGAGTCCAAACCCTGTTCCAGAGCCCAAACCCTGTGTTCATGAGCACAAACCCTGTGTTCACAAGCCCAAACCCTGTGTTCCTGAGCCCAAACCCTGTGTTCATGAGCCCAAACCCTATGTTCATGAGTACAAAGCTTGTGTTCAAGAGCCCAAACTCTGTCTCCAAGAGCCCTTGCAGCATGAGCCAATGTCCCATGAGCACACATAACCCCACTGACAGCCACAACCTGCTGGAAGTGGGACCACATGCATCTGGGCAAAAAGAAAACCTCTTCCAAACTGGGACACTCTGAAAGAAATCAAGCCTTCGAGAAAAAACTAAAAACAAAACTGAAAACCTGAACTTTTTGCCTTGGCCAGGCTGGCTGCTCTCCTCCCTCATTTCATTTCCCCCCTCCTCCTTTCACTTTCTGCTACCTTCACACGGGATTCTGCTGCCCTACTTTTGTCCAGCCTTCTCCTAGAGATAAGATAAACGCTATTTTCAATTAACAAGACTTGATTGCTGAAAGCAATAGGAGGCAGTTCGTTTAGAGCCAGCAAATTAATTGAAATCCAAACGTACATAGTCAGTGTATTGCAGGGAGAGCAATTATCCCGTCGTTTGGCCCCTGCCATGCAGGCAGCTGGGCTGGGCTCAGCTCTGAGAGCAGAGGGAGCTCATGTTGCCCTCACATCTCCTGAAGTTCCTCCCTCAGCTGCTTTTAGCCCACTTTCATCTTGCAAGAAAGAGCTCTCCGTGGCTGTAACCGTAAATTAGAGCAAGAGGATGTGTCCTGGGACTTTGGCGCTGGTGGGACGCAAAGTTGTTTTCTAAACATCAGTCAGACGTGATGAGATCTTCCTCCTCACTGCTCTCCTCCTCAGGGAGGGCTTGTGCTGCGTGTGAAAATGGAATCTGTGCAATATCCACCAGCTGAGTGGATTCCCTGCCCTTTGCAGCATTTCCTGGGATGATCAGTGAAGGACACGTGGTGGGAGCTGAGACCTTGGGAATTCGTTGTTCCTTAAACTATGTTTACACATGGCAAACAGCAGAGGGAAGGAGGGCAAAGCAATCAGTCAATGAAAGAAATATTCCATCATAAGAAAGATCTTCCACGACTTTTAATGCTCAAATGCTTTTGCTCCTGGCTTTGAGCCATTGCAGTTTCTGTACCACCAAGACCCTCAGGAGCTGGGCTTGCTCACTCACATCACCTGAGGGGACACCTCTCACCAGTCTTAGAGTGCCTAGGGACTAGAGTACAGGGAAAAACCTTGGAATGTTTTCTCTCTTAAAATGGGTGAAAATGAAAAAGCTTCAGAGACTGACCAAGCACTGATCTAAGCCATGGAGGACCACCCAGATCTCCACATACTTCCAGGGTAACTTGTCCTTTGGATGTCTCCTTCAAAGGACTGCCCAGAGCTGCATGACTGTCATGAGGGGTGCACTGGGAATGTCCAGCACCTGGGCCCTGATCTGAGCAGCAAGGAGACACCCCCTCACCCCACGGGGTCATCCCTGGCCTCACTGACACATCCTGCAGCTCTTCACAAACACCTCACCCAAAACCTACTGCTCCACAATCTACATACCAGGGCAGTGCAGAAAACAACCCACTCCAGCACACAATCCACCCAGAAGTGGCTCAGAGCAGTAATTACGAGCCAGTCTCTACTGGAGAGCTAACAAACCCATATCGTGTTTCCCTTGCTGCACCTCGCTGCCTCCAAGCCAACTGGCACAAAGACGCTGCTTTCTTATTCCTGGACAAGTTCTGCTTTTAAGCTTTCCCTCCTTGCCAAGCGTGGGAGGAGCCCCACGTGTCAGCCCGGTAGGATTTCCGAGGATCTCTGTTCTCACCCCAGCGCCTCTCGGAGCCAGCAAAACCTGGTGCTCGTATGAATTTTCTCTCACCTTCGGGAGCTGCTGACAACGGAGGCTGAAGCCATGTCCCAGTTCCATAGCTGGCAGCTCTGGAGGGAGCCAGGCACGTTTGCAGGGAGCAGCTGAAGCTCATTAAATCCAAAAAGTGACACCTCCGGAGCGCCCCGGCGCCTCCCGCTCCTCGCGGCGCCTCGTGCTCCGGCTGCGCGGGGACGCGGCTCCTTGGAGGCACTCGTTATGCACCAGCATCTGTTTTGTCATCCTCCCCTCTCTCACTTTCTCCTGTCTACCAGCTCAAAGTGTCCTTGGCCCCTTCTCTGCCTCGCTTCCCTCCCCGTCTCAGTTTCAGAGCAGATTTCCCAGGCGGGTTGAAAAACTTCTTGGAGACGCAACTTTGGCCCATCTTTTCCAGGGAGAGAAAAACCCTCTTGCCCTTGGCTCAGTAGCTTTCTAAACAAGATTATGAACTCCTGGGACAGCTCAGAGAAGGCATTTCATAGATAGAGGCTGTTTAGGTCACAATGGCCACTATACTGCTGGTAGG
Source organism: Pycnonotus jocosus (assembly GCA_013400435.1). NCBI lineage: Eukaryota > Metazoa > Chordata > Aves > Passeriformes > Pycnonotidae > Pycnonotus > Pycnonotus jocosus. The sequence continues at coordinate 50,708 of VWYP01001609.1, read as the reverse complement.
CACGAACATAAGTGAAGCTGGAAAGTATTTTCTGCAACATTACATTCCCAGTTATTCCAGTTTCAGGTCAACTTTCCCCATGATAGCTGGCCAAGATTGTGCATAATGTTTTTAGTATCATCAGAGGTTTTTGCCATGTGGAATTCTTGCTGTGACCCTTGAATGTGCTTGTCTGGTTTTTTTTACTTTCCTTTTTTTAATGACTGCACAGGGTATTGTCCCATTAGGAGCAAACATCCTCATTGTGATCAGCAAGCGTACCCAGACCTTCATCTGCTCTTTCCAGCAGTAGGGAGTCTTGCAGTCAGTCCCTCAATCATGATGTCAAACCACAGCCTTTCATGCTGTCTATTCCTCAAATTTAAAGTCTTTCGATTCTTGTGATTTAACAGTGGTTGCAAGATAAATCTTTCAGAGAAGCTCTGTATGTACATTCCTTCCACTCAGTCATGCTTTGCAGTACAACTCATTATCTTCTCTTTAGATGTCTCACTTTGACAACTTTTCTTTTATAGTCTTCGTTTTAGCTAATGAGCTCCCCCACAAAATCAAATGTTTTTGTGAAGCTCATTTACATTAAACCTACCACACCTCCCTCCCTTGGAAACACAAGCAGCTTCAGAAGAAAAACAGACCAACAAAACAAATCACAGCAGTCTGTCAGGATCTATCTTTGGGGAGCCACACAAGGATTTTTTTTCTGGTTTTGCAGAATGCTTGCATGAGTTTGGTTTTTTCTTCCTGGCCTGGAGTTAGGCTGTATCTTTTCTTCCTGGCACGCAACACTACCTGATGCACTACAGTTACCAAAAAGTATTTCCTGACCTGCGAAGTAATTGGTTTTCCTCATTTCAGGACATGCATTTTGGAGTTTTGCCTCTACTCAGTGATAGGAAGTCTCCCCTTGGTAGTGTCCTAATTCCTGTTAATGTCATACCCTCCCCTTTTCACCAGTCTCTTATGAAGCCCCAGACATATAATTCAGCAGTTTTCAGGCTCTCTTTTGCCCCCTTTTAATCTCCCTCCCATTATTCCTGCACAGCAGCCTCCTGTCAGTGTCAGCAGCTGAAGAACTCGGTGCTATTGAAGGGATTAAGCACCAGTCCCACAGGCTGGGATAAGGAAGCTTTCCTTCCTACACTCCTGCTTGGAGAACAGCTCAGGAGCCAGAAGGAGGAAGGCACTGAGAGTTTCCCCTCCTACCCGTGGTATTAAAAGCAAGCGAGTGTCTTTTTTCTCATCTTCCCCGTGGCTGCAGGAGAGGGTGCAGGCAGTGACAGATTCCCAAACCCCAGCCATGCCTCCTGCCCCAGCTCTCCCAGCAAAACCCTCCCTAACTCTCCCAGCACACTTTTGTCCCGGTCCAGCCCAGCTTTGCAGCTCGTATTTGGGGTGTTAATCCTCTCTCCGACAAGTTCCAGACACACACCTTACTCCCCACTGTGTGGTTCTGTGTGTGGCATCAGGCAATGATGGGAACAACAGGGATGAGGGCTCTGTCCTGGAGAGCCATCCCTGTGCCCTGTGGAGGAGGGCAGTGCTGATATCCTGAAATCCCAACTAATTACAGGACCTAGCAGGCTGGACCTGGAGCATTTGCTGCAAAACCACTCATCTGGGCTTTGCATTCCCTAAGCTTGAAAATCTCTTCCTGAATTATCTTTTTGGCCCCTTCAAGAAACACAGAGGGGTGTGGGGTGACCTGCTGACTGTAGAAGAGGGGAGCCCTCTGGGAACCAGGACGTTGGGAAGTGTCCTCTCCTTCCACCTGGACTTCTCATGGAGCACCGATGACCCCATGAGACTCTTTGTGTTTGCATTTATTTTAAGAAGGACCGGGAGATGCAACCCTTTCTGTGCCAATTGTTCCAAAAAGGGATCCAGGAATCACTGGAGCAGTGTTCAAGCTCTCTTCCTGCTTTCTGGTTGATCAGCAAATGTACTAAAAATGTGGCATATGGTCTGTGAGGGGTGGGGAGATTTCTCTTACACCAGAGTGAAAACACTTCTTCATATGAAAGCTGATCACACTGTGGTCATGTGGCTGTGTCAGGATCCTGTCAAAATATATTGCAGCAGAGATGGAGATATGTGACATCTCCCTGAATTCTGCCAGATGTCTGGTGGGATCTCAGAGGGGGTTGTTGCCTAAAATTTGCTTACTAGTCTCTGAAAGTGTGTGGCTTGTGACTGCCACGGTTAGAGCTATAACCCACCTCACATCAGGAATGCCAGAACTCGGGCTGGGGCAAACTGGCCACTGAGGGGTTAACTTAGATTTCCCTTTGATTGCTCCATGAATGCAGTAGTTTAGTTGCTTTCCTTTGGAAAGAACAATTAACAGCACCAGGGGTTATCCTTTCATCTTGCCATATGGATTATCACACCAAAGGGCATTGATGAGGACATAAAGGTCCTTGCATTTCTTTCTGCAAAGAGCTGGTCTTTGTGCTCGTATTTGATTTTTTTTAGGGGTTTCTTCCGTGCTTTTAAATGGCACCTAGTGCAAACAGGAATGAACACAATGCTCACTTTGAACATATCAATTGCTGCCCATTTGGGGAGATCAATGCTTTTTCTAAAAGACCTTGTGAGGTTAGATTGCTTCCAATATTTCCCCAAATATCCCCCACTCAAAAAGTCCATCAGGAGCTATACACAACTCCTATAACTCAACTGCTTCCTTAGAGGAAGAAAGTTTTCCCAAGCCTTTGCCTTGTATCTTCCTGTTCAGCTGAGCCAGGCCTTCAGCACACAAATGGGAAAGGAAATCACAGCAGCCTTTAGCTGGTCTTTCCCCATGTTTATTGGATTGGCATTAGAGATGCTGGTGAGCACTGTCAGGTGAAAGCCCTAAAAAACAGAGACCATGGAAACCACCTCTGTGGCAGGGAGAAAGCCAAGGGGTTCCTCAAACTCCCTTTGAGAGAGAGACTCTGTGGGCAGGATGGCACTGGTGACACACAGCATTGCAAAATGGGGACGAAAAGGTGGCAAAAAGGGGACCCCTGGATTGCTGACCCTCCCATCTCCTTCCAGACCCTATAGCATAGACCAACCTCCCTGTGTCACCCTTGTCTGCATGAGCAGCCTGGAGATGGGATGGAGGTGGCAAGGATGAGGATGAAATATGGAAGGGACTTTCTCTCTCCCAAAATAAAAGAAAATAAAGAAATCAAAAAGCCCTTTCCAAACCTAAGTTAGCAGTTGATTTATTCAGAACTCTTCATGTAAATCTTGGTTGTTGTCCAACCAGTAATTGTGGTCTGTTTGGGGCTGGCCCTTGGGTGTGAATGGTACCTTCAGAAGCTTTTAATCCCATCCCTTCACCCTGCCTGTGGGGCTGTGCTCCGTGCTGTGGCTTCCCAATGACAGCTCCACACAGGAGAGGCAGTGAGAGGCCATTAGATTTTAATAGCAGTAATATTCAGCACTTAGGCAGGTGTTAGAGAGCTTGCTTGAGCTGTTAAGTGTCTCCTGCCAGTGCTGAGTGCCAGCAAGCACGGGGCTCTGGGGTTCCCTCCCGAACCAGAACTGCTCCTGTGCTCACTCCAGTGTCACACGCTGGCCTTCACCTCTTCCCCTTTCCAGCCTGCTCTGTCCCCAGCCTGGAGGGGACATGAGCTGAAATCCCCCATTCAGAGGGTCTGGGACCTCAGCATTCACAGAACCTCCCCTCATCCAGAGCTGAGCTGAGTCGCTCAGGACAATGAGTGTGAACAACCTGTGAAGGCTCATGGTAAATTCACCGCTCTGCAGAGAGCAGGGTGGCAGCCAGCATGGGGCTCTGGTGAGCTGCATCTCCTCTGGGACTGCCCCAAGGAGCTGGGGAATGCCCTGCCCAGGCTGTGGCCACTGCCATGGGGTCTGGGCTGGAGGTGCTGCTGAAATCATTCCATGGGACAAGCACTTGGCTACAGGATCCACCATACTCCAGCTGAGAATCACCAAAGCACAGCAGCCTGTGGGCTCAGGCACAGATTTGATGTCCCTACCACGGTGAGGCTGCCTAGGGCTGTGTGAGGGGCAGTTATCCCTGCTGTGGGGTGAAGATGGGGGTGACAGCCCACGGCTCCCACTGGTGCTGGTGGTTTCCTGTCAGCACCATGGCTTTGCAGAGCAATGCACTGGGTGGTTTGTAGGGCTGTGCTGCTGGGTAAAGGGATGTGTCACCTTCTCTGCTGCCACAGCTGCAAGCCCATGCCAGCACCCTCCTGGTGTTAGTGGAGAGAGTTGATCAGCCCTAGAAGGAGCTAGAACACTTTTGCATTCATATTTTTGTTTGGTTTTGTCTTTTTTTTTTTTTTTGTTCTCTTTGGACGTTTGTCCTGAGCCACTCTGCAGCCAATACTCCCGGAGTTTGTGTAAAAGCATCATCCTTCTCCATCCCAGAGCATGGCTGTGCTGGTCCAGCTGGATTGTGAGGCCACACACCCACCTGGGATTGGGTGCATTCCTGCACCTACAGAGCCTCTGATGGGGCCAGCTCCTTGCAAAGGACATCTGGTCCATAATATCTTAAACCACTGCAGCACCTCTCCAGGGCTTGGCTGCCAGGGCAGGGGATCTCTTTGTTTTTTTGTGTGCTTTTGTTAAACTGAACATGCAAGGAGCTGAGTGCAGAGGGATGGGAGGGAAGAGCCCCCAGAAAATGGTGCTGTTCCTCCAAACAGTGACACTTATAGACAAGGAGCATTTTCTTTAACAAATATGGATCTAATGGATTAGGTCTGATCTAATTATGCATTCTGCATTAAGCCGATGCTCCCACTGTCTGTGGCTGCTAGCATAATTAAACTTAATGTACTTTTAATGATGTCTTCTTAACTCATGCATTCATATATGATTAGAATCAAACAGGACGAGCTGTCACGGGTCCAGGAGAGCTCTTGCTGCAGCTCCTGATGGGTCTCATGTTGAAATATTAATAATGCAGATTTCAAGGTTAACAACATTGGTTTTGAAGTGAGGAAAGCTCGTCACACAGTTTGAGCTAATCTGAGGCAACAAAACGGCTCCCCTTTCAAGTTCAGCCTCATCCCGTCTTTCACACGTGCTCCTGGGAGCAGAGGGATTTAAGTTTTACTTGGTAAAGATGTTGTTAAGTGAGTGAATTGCTCTGTGGGCAGCAGCTTTCAGAGTAGCTGGGACAGCAGCTGTGTGAGCATCTTTTGGGGTCTTGCTGGGTGCTCTGTCCTGGCCTCGCCCCTCTTCCCTTTTCCTGCTGTTTTTCTGGAAACTGGGGGTGGTTTGTTGTAGAGTCTGGCAGACTCTGCTTTTGTCTCTGCTCCTATTTGATCCAGTGAGACCCTCCCAGCCTCTGCTGGCCCTGTCCATAGGCTTGGCACAGGGAATGTGCTCCCTTTGGCTGTGCCCCCTCTTGGGATGGGGCCTGAGGAAACCTTGGCATTGCTGCCCAGCGTCCTACATGAAGCAGGCAACAACATTGCAGTGAAATTTTGGGGTTTCTCTTCCTTTTCCTGTTTTTGTGTAAACTTTTTTTAATAGGCCAATGGCCAGGCAGACAAGTTGTCTTTTGAGCTCCGGAGAGCGAGCTGGGAAATCGTCTGAAATCCTTGCAATGGGAAAGCATTGATTTATTACACTGTAACACTGATGTGAACAACAGCATGTACCTTTCATCTGGAAAGTCAGGACTTATGGAACACGACATGCCATTAATTTTGATGCCAGCTCGAACAGGGGAGGAATTACTGCTGGAGGGATCCAGAGAGCATGTTAAACCAGCCCTGCAGGGTAATGAACACACTTTGTGGCTGTTGCTTTATACCCCATTGTTCCTCAGGGATAGGAAGGTACCTTGACAGCTAATTTGGGCTATCAAAGGCATCTCAGTACCTGTGTATGCATGAGAAAGGGGTGTGATGACCCCTCTGGGGGTGAGGGTTGCAGTTTCACTGCTCTGGAGACATTTCTCCCTTTTCACCTCGATGGAGGTGATTCTCAGCACTCTGCCCCTCTCCATCCCCAAGCCAGATTTCCTCCTGGCAGCCAGACAGAAACACCTCCCTGGGAGAAGTGCACACCAGAAAAAGGGAGATTAGTCCAAGTACTCTGGGAACAGCCAGGAAACCCAGCACTTTGCAGGGTAGAGGCTCCACAGAAGAGCCCATTTGCTCCTTGCTGCCCAAGGACAGTGTGAGAGGCTATGGGATCACTTCTGCTCAGGCTGGAGCTGGATTCACACCTCTGCCCCATCCCAAAGGTAATTTGCTTTCTAAAGCTATGTGGTGATAGAGACCAATCTGCCTCTAAGAGAACATCCTGTACAAACCCAGAGCCCATTCCAGGCCCTGGAGAGGAGAAACTGGCAGTGCTGAGGGTGGTATTGATGCACAGATGGAGGAGAGGTGGGGACGGGCAGAAGGGAAGTGGAAAGTGATGCTGAGTGTAGAATCCCAGGGTGGAAATAGTCAGGATTTCTATGGAATGATCAGTCTCAAGCTACCCCTCTGCTCCTAGGGGCACGTGTTCTAGGTTCTTGCACTCTAAACTCATCCCTCTTGTACACTCAAACCACCAGGACCAAGTGTCTGGAATAACACAGAGCAGCTCTGTGTAAGAAGGAAGGTGGGAAGGGTGTCACCTTTGTAATGAAGCTGGAGCAACATGGGATTGGGGCTTGCATGTGGATTTTGCCCCCAAAGCCCTGCCCTCCTGTGGGCTGCTGGGCAGTTGGGCGCTGTGATATCCTGATGTTTCTGTTATTTAATTAATCAACAGGGTATCAGAGAGGAGAGCTTGGGGACTTCAGTCAGTAGTGGGGCACCAAGACACAAAACCAGCACTGGTGGGTGACAAACTGATTTATGCTCACAGGTCAGATGAAGGTAAGTGGGGTCTCTGTGTTTAGGAGGGGCCAGCAGCCACCAAAGCTATCAGAGAACAAGCCACACAGGTCTCCAAAAGGTTTTTGGGGTTAAGCTGGTGCCTTTGCTGGTAGGAACCCATGTGTTCCTGTCCTCAAGGTGGTACCTAAGCTTTGACATGTGCCCAAATATGTTCCTCTGGGACTCAGAGCCACATGTGAGGCCTGGGTGAGTGACCATGTCATTGGAAACTGAGCAGGAGCCTGTGTTCACAGTGAAAATTTCCCCAGGTCTCCCAAAACCTTTATGGACACACAGCACTGAGTTGCTGGAGCTGAACAGGCCAGTGGTACCCACTGGTTTACAGAACACTTTGAGGCACCCCCTGTCCCTTCCCTGAGCTTAGAGGATTTAAGTTCTCCTTGCACTTGGTGGCAGGTAGGACAAACAAGCCCAGCCAAATTTTTTTTTGAGCATCCCAGCTCTGGGTCCTGACCCCATAGCAAAGGAGTGATGCATTTGTGGCTCTCCTGCTGCATTTAAGGGTTCATTGGGGTTCTTTTTGCTTCAACAACTGCTGAACAAGGATTCTTGCTGGAGTCTTTATTACAAGGAATATCTGCTTTTGCCACTAGGAGGAAATTTTGTCCTGTGTATGCTAAGATACAAAGGAACGTTTCTTGTGTATTTTTGCAGTCTCACTGGGAACCAAGAGTGAACCACTGAGCAAGAAGGGCATTTTGTGACAGAATCCAAGCCCACAGCACAGCACTGGATGCCCAGGGAACTGTGGAAGACCAAACTGGGCTGATGCAGCATAGCCTGCCCTTGGGAAACCTCTCCTTCAGGCCCCAGCACTTGGGAATCTCTTGTTCTTTGAAGCCTCAGAGTTCACTGCCCCTTTCAAAACATATTAATTCTGTCCCTTACTGATTCTGTGTTTAAAAGTTAACAGTGGGTGAAACACCACCTGTGGATGCTGGAGATCTGGGTTCTCTAACCTTGGCCCTGTGGGATGCCTGGTCAAAAGGCGTTTCTGTGCCTCAGCTTTACCAAATGATAACTGGGAATGAAGATATGGGGAATCCTTCCACATCCACACCTGTAACACCAAGTGCTCCACAAGAGCATGACATTAATGAGTGCAGTTTACCTCAGTACTTGTCATTATTTGCATAAATGTCCAACACCCTTTAAATCTTCCTCTTTTTTTGCCCCTCAACAGGCTTTTGGATGAGGAACTCAGCAGGTTAGTTGTGTGAAAACTGAGTGAGAAGCATCTTAAATGTCCAAGCCTCTGAAACAGCATGGGAGCTCCTAGGGAAGCTGATCCTGGCAGGGATTTTTGGACCAGTGCTGGTTCTGAGTTTTCTCTGAGCTGGCCATGTCTTCTCTTTCTACACAAACAAGCTAAAATCCTCTAATAACCCTCCTCAAAAAATAACCCCACAAGACTGCAAACAAAGCAAAATCATTAATTTTGAACCCAATGATTATTTAGTTTCCTGACTCTTGGGTAAATATTAGATGGATTCCCAATTTCAACCTGAAGCAGTTTATTCGGCTGCTGTTCACAAGTCAGACACAGCAAAAATCAAAGAAATCTCTTTTGATTCAGGTTGGGTAATATTGCCTGAGGGGTAACATCATTTTCATTTCCACACATCCAGCACTGGCACAAAACGGCATGGACAGGTATGAGAAATGGATCATGGATCCTTGGTTCTAAAATTCCAGCTGATAGTTTC